>CM035415.1:187585931-187840931 GCA_020310875.1 Ceratopteris richardii
GTGGATGTGTGTGTGTATGTGTATGTGTATATGTGTGTATATATGTGTGTATCTGTATACATGTGCCTATATGCATGTGTATATGTGTGTGTAAATATGTGTGGATGTGTGGATATGACTATGTATGTGTGTTAGTGTGTATGTGTCTATGTGTGTATGTGTCTATGTGCATATGTGTGTGTGTATCTGTGTGTGTGTGTGTGTAAAAGTGTGTATGTGTATCTGTGTGTATGTGTGTGTGTCTATGTGTGTGCGTCTATGTGTGTAAGTGTGTGTGTGTGTATGTGTGTATGTTTGTGTGTATGTTTGTGTGTATGCATGTGTAAGTGTGTCTTTGTATGTGTGCAAGTGTGTGTGTGTCTATGTGTGTGTGTGTCTCTATGTGTGTAAGTGTGTGTGTGTGTCTATGTGTGTATGTCTGTGTGTATGCATGTGTTTGTGTGTGTGTGTGTAAATATGTGTGTATATGTGTGTGTATGTGTGTATATGTGTGTATGTATCTATGTGCATGTATGTGTCTATGTGTGTGTATGTGTCTATGTGTGTATGTTTATGCACGGAAGCATGTATCTATGCATATGCATTATGTATGCATATGTATGCATGTGTGTGTATGTGTGTGTATCGGTGTGTATGCATGTAACTATGTATGTATGCATATGCATTATGTATGCATGTATGTATATGTGTGTGTATGTCTCTCTACATGTGTGTGTATGCATATATATGTGTGTATGTGTGTGTGTTTATGTGTGTGTGTCTATGTGTGTGTGTCTATGTGTGTATGTGTATGTGTGCATATGTGTGCATATGCATGTAAGCATGTACGTATGCATATGCATGTGCATTATGTATGCATATATATGCATGTGTGTGTATATGTGTGTGTATGTGTGTGTATGCATGTAAGTATGTATTTATGCATATGCATATGCATTATGTATGCATATGTATGCATGTATGTGTATGTGTTTGTATGTCTCTCTACATGTGTGTGTATGCATATGTATGCATGTATGTGTATCTGTGTGCATGTGTCTCTAGATGTGTGTGTGTATGCATATATGTGTGTGTATGTGTCTACGTGTGTGTATGTGTGTGTGTGCATGTGTGTGTGCCTATGTGTGTATGTGTGTATGTGTCTATGTGTGTATGTGTGTGTATACATGTGTATCTATATATATGTGTATGTATGCATGCGTATGTGTGTGTGTAAATGTGTCTAGATGTGTGTGTGTAAGTGTGTATGAGTCTATGTGTGTGTATGTTTTTATGTGTGTGTATGTGTCTATGTGTATGTATGTGTCTATGTATGTATGTGTATGTGTGTATGTTTATGTGTGTATGTATGCATATGCATTTTTACCCTTGTTAACCTCCTTTCTTCTCCTTTTGGTGGAATGAACCTTCTTTGCGTTGGTGCCTTGATTTTTGCTTTTAATGTGGTTCCCCCTTCTAACATAGGTTCTTCAAAGTCTTTAACTTCATGTCCATCTTCATCAAGCTCTACCAATCTTGCCTTTCCATTATTCATTGATTGATGGGCTGAATCCATGCTTGAACTCGTTTGTATGCTTGGTGTTGCAGAGCTAAGAAGAGCAAAAGGCAGAGAAAAGGAGGGGTCCCAAAATTTTTCAATTGGACACCTTATTTTTGTATCATAACCATTTTGTAATATATTTTTTCCAATGTAAATGCGCTAGAGGAGTCCTCTAGATGCACACCCATAGAGATTTGTATCTTACCCTTGTCAATTAGTAGGAAATTAGCCTCTTATTGAATAAAGTGCCGGTCTCTTGTGTGAAAGGACCATTTTTAGGGCACATGTATATAAGTCAATTTGTGACACTTTGTAAAGATTTTTTTCCATTGTGAGAATCAAGAGCACAAAATTTCGAATTTGTGTCTTCTCCTCTCTGTATCTTCTTCTTTGTGAGCTTGTATGCATGTGTGATGCTTGGAAAGAGTGCTTGGAAGTGTTATCTATCCATGAAAGTGTCTATTTACTGTTGGTAAGGTGTGTGTGAACTGTAGGAAGTGCTGAAGTGTAGGAAGGTCATTTCTACGACTCACTATTTTGCTCATAACTTGAAGTAGGAGTGTCAAAATCGAGCATTTGGAGGCATCTTCTCGAGAGCTTCAAAACGAACCTGCTATTCGCTATATTTGGAGTTCGGAGCTGAGAGAAAAGCTCGATTTACTGTTGGCTACTGCTCCAAGTATTGGGACACCATAATTGATAGTTGAAACTTGTTTGGATTTGACTTCTATGTATTTGCACTTTTCTAGATCTCATTTGCATTGACCATCATTTGAATGCACGTCTTCATACACTCGGCTAGGTTTTGATCCTCTTCGGATTGATAAATGAAGCATGAATCCCCACTATATGCACTTGACGGGGATCGAGGTATAGTCTCTTTCTCCACAAGTCCCTAAGTTGGTTCTTAGGTACACAGATTTTTGGTGCCATTGCTAGGGAAATTCGAATCAAACTGAGGCACTTGTGTGATGGTAAGTAGCTCTTAGTATTGAAGCGAGTAGAGGAGTCGTGAATGTCTCTTCTTTGGTAAGTCACACTTATCCGCACTTACTACTTCTCGCTCTTGGAGTGTGTGTAGTGAGTTGATAGTCTAGCGAAGTGAGTAGAGTGAGTAGAGTAGAAAAGGGGGAAGAAGAGAGTAGGTTAGGAAGAGAGAGTAGCTTTCAAAATTTGTTCTTGTCCATTTTTTTAGTCAGGAAAAATTTACAAAAATATAAAAAACAAAAAAAATTGTCTTCTACACTTCACTTGTCTCCAAGCAACTATCAAGAGAGAGAGAGAGAGAGATCGCAAGCCAGATATCACATAAGCACGAAGCAGGGTGTGTGGAGCAAGGAGTGTGAGCAGAGGTGGAAAAAAGGAGCTGGAGGATCTTGGAGAGGTGAGTGCATCCCTACATTGCTAGAAATTCCTTCAAATATCATTCAGTGGAAGAAAAAGTAACCTGCGCCAGATACCGTGAGGGTCATCCCGGGGTAGAGAAGGACTTTTTTCTTGATACAAGCTGAGGGGAGAGGGTAGATATACTCTAGGACCATTTGTATTCAATTAAAATCCATTGACACTTGCTAAAAATGGAAACAATTCCAAGTATCATGTTCTCCCGCGATTGAGTATCGTGATACCTGGATATCATTAGCTCCTGTGGTCGAGTATTGCAATACTTAGGCTTGTGAAATATCGAGTGTCGCGGGGCTTTCTCTGGTGATACTTGTATAATATCCTCTATCGTTAAGTTTGTTCTTGCGATACTTGTGAGATATCGAGTATCGTTGAGTTAGCCTCACGATACCTCGCTGATATCGTGTATCGTCGAGTCCTACTTGCGATACTTATCGCCTATCGATTATCCTGGAGCCTTATGTCACGAGGAAGGAGATAACGAAGAGAGCTCACACACCCACTCTCACTCTCAAGGAGAAGCACGCACACAAATTGAGACAGGGAAGAATGATCTTCTTCTTCTTCTTCTATTACATAAAAGGAATGTACACGAATACAACAAGTGCAATATATAAAGACCAGTACATAAGGAAAAACCTAATTTCCACGAATGAGTGAGCTGGCAAGAAACAAATGTGCCATCACTCTGAGTAGATAAATCTAATAAAGCTAATGAAGTATCCCTGATATATATCGGCGTGACCACTATACATGTGAGAGAAATGAAAAACTGGTACGTGTCATCCTGGATCATCACATGTTGAGCTTGATATCTCAACACTCCCCCTCAAGCTCAATGCCAAATCCTGTAATCCAAGCATCTTCCAAAACTTGGTCAACTTCTCAGCTGCAAGTGCTTTGGTGAAAATATCAGCAACCTCCTCATCTGTTCTCACATAAACAAGATCAATATCTCCTACTAATACCTTCGCTTTGATGAAGTGATAATGTACCTCGATATGCTTTGTTCTAGCATGGAAAACTTGGTTCCGTGCTAACTGTATGCTGCTAAGATTATCACAACAGATAGTGATAGGCTTTTGAACTTCCACAGCTAAATCTGCAAGTAACATCTCCAGCCATGATGCCTCACATGCTGCCATTACAGCACCTCTATACTCAGCCTCTGTACTCGACAAAGCAACAGTGGGTTGCTTCTTACTGCTCCATGTAATAGCTGGACCTCCAAGTGAGAAAAGAAAGCCAATAGTAGATCTTCTATCTAGAGTACTACCAGCCCAATATAACATAGAGTGTGCCTCAGAGCATCCAAATGTGGCTTCCTGGGAACCTGCATAAACTGACTTTCAAGTCCAACAGTGTATCTTAAATCAGGCCTTGTAATTGTAAGATATATAAGACTTCCCACAATTTTCTTGTACATAGTAGCATTTAGCACACCAAGTTCTTTCATGTCGAATTCTTGCATAAGAAGTGTCTTTACCTCTTTGATGCTTTCTTCATTATCACCACCGACAATCAGGTCATCAACATAAATAGCCACAATAGTGATGCCATCATCATCCTTCCTTGCATATAGTGAGTGATCTGCATCAAACATAGAAAACCCAATGCTGTTTAAGTAATCAGCAATCCTTGCATGCCATGCACACAGAGCCTACTTTAGCCCATACAAAGCATTTTGCAACCTGCAAACATATTCTCGATGCTTTGAATCTTCATATCCTTGTGGTTGGTCCATATATACTTCTTCCTGTAGCTCACCATGTACGAAAGCATTCTTCACATCCATTTGATGCAAAGTCCATCCTTTTTCTATAGCTAATGCAACAAGTGTCCTAATAGTACACATTTTAGCTACAGGGCTGAATGTTTCCTCATAATCAATGCCATATGTCTATGCATATCCTTTAGCTACCAATCGTGCTTTATACCTGCTTATGCTACCATCAGCATTATGCTTTACCTTGTAAACCCATTTACAGCCTATGGGTTTCTTTCCTTGCGGCAATGGAACCATCTTCCATGTATCATTTCCATAAAGTGCAGCCATCTCCTCATCCATAGCTTTTTCCCAATCTGCATTACCAATTGGATCTTCAAAACAAGAAGGTTCACTGAATTACCCATCCTCCCAGATCTTCTTGGTCCTGGGTCACTTCTCCTTGTATCATCTGCATGTGCCCTTGTTACTCCTGGAGTCTTCAGAGAGGGCAATCCAAGTTCCTCATCAAGACTCTTTTCTGAACCGCTTGAATCTCCATCAACCTCTTCAAAACCTACACATGTTTTATGATGAGTAGAAAGCTTTTCTTTACCTTTCTTGGATGTATTTGATGAATTTGCTGGACTAAAATTTCCACGTAATCTTCCACTCCATGGATTTGAGTTGGAACTATTGCTTGGTGATGCATCGCGTTCACTCAAAACCTGAGATTCTGCACTTGATTTTTCAGCATTTTCTTTGTCATTTGGTTCAAGACTCTGTCCTTCTTTTGCATCTGCATAGAAGCTTAACATTTCATCAAATACCACATCTCTGCTCACCTTTACCTGTCCTGTGAGTGGGTTATAACATTTATATCCCTTTTGCTCAAGGGAGTATCCAATGAAGACAGGCTTTTCTGCTTTTGGATCAAGCTTCATCCTCAATTCATCTCGGAAATGTACATATGCAATACAGCCAAAAACTTTCAGATGTGATAAGTTTGGCTTTTTACCTGTAAACTTCTCTTCAAGTGTAACTTGATGTACAGCAGCAGTTGAAGTTTGTTCATGATGTATACAGCAGTATGCATAGCTAGAAGTGAGTAAACACCTCGCTCTTCTCTTTCATGAAATATACCCATACTTTGCGTGTATGGTCATCAATGAAAGTAACATAAAACCTGCAACCACCCATAGATGTGGTCTTTGCTAGACCCCAAACATCTGTATGTACTACTTCTAGTACATTCTCACTAACATGCTTGTCATGTGGAAATGATGCTCTTGAATGTTTACCAAATTGACATGCTGCATATACCTTTTGCATTTCTGCAACTTTGAAATTTGGTAGTCCATGGATAATCTCCTTTGACTGCATCAATTTCAGCCTTTGCAAGTTTGCATGTCCAATCCGTTTTTGCCATATCTCTATATCTGCAATAACTCCTGCGCCTTTTGCAAACATGGCTGCATTCATTTCAGGAATCTTCACATTTAAGGTGAACATCCTACCCACTTTGTTTCCTTTGGCAACCAATCCTCCATCCTGCTTGTACTCTTCTACATATAATCCATCAGCATTGAACCTAACTTGTAATCCCTGGTCAACCATTTGTCCAACAGAAACCAGATTCTTTGTTATATTTAGAACATGCAGCACATCAGCGAGATGTTTTACCTTTCTGTCCTCCATAGACAATGCTATGTTTCCTGTATGCTCAATAGGATGCGATGTATCATCACTTGTTTCAACATATCTGGGAACTGGCATTTTCTACAAACTACTAAACCATTCTGCATGACTGGTCATGTGATTTGAAGCACCTCAATCAACATACAAGACATTATCATTCGATTTTGAAACACCAGCAGACATCGTATTCATCATGTGATGTTGAACCATAAACATCTTCTCAGAATCATCTGCACTTGTGGATGCATAGTTGTTTTGCTGCCTCCTATTATTTTGATTCTTCAACCTGCAATCATGTTGAAAGTATCCAAGTTTACCACAATTCCAGCATCCTTTACTATCATTACTTGAATCATTTCTTTGGAAATTTCTGCGACCTCTTTGACTTCCCCTGCCTCAAAACTATCTTCTTCCTCCTGCATGATTCTGTTGTTGACCTTGGTCTTGGTTATTGTTTCCTCTTCCACTTCCAAAACCTCTGCCTCTGCCTCTTCCTCTGGCAGAGTAGAATACCTGCTCAGAACTGGGCTTTCCTTGGGATTTTGAATCCTCACCAAGATTTTTTTCTTCAATAATCAGCATAGATACCAAATCAGCAAAATTCATAATATTTTCCCTGGTTTGTATAGAAGTTCTGAACTGCTTATATGCAGCTCCTAAACCACGAAGGCACACTTCCACCTTATCATCATCATCTACATTCACACCAATAGATGCAAGTGACTCACATATGATTTTGATTTTTAGAGTGTAGTCACTTACCAACATGCTCTTTTTCTCCAATGTATGCAGCTCGTTCTTGAGTTGCAATTTCCGTGCCCTTGTATTGGTCTCGTACAAAGTGACCAAACTGTTCCAAGCCTCTTTTGGAGTCTTGGCATCATGTATATGTCCAATCATGCTATCCTGTATGCTAACAGATAGCCAATACATTACCTTTCGTGCTCCTTGATTCCATTTCGCATATGCTCTTAACTGTTTTGCAGTCGGATTCCTTTCTGGTAACTGCAGAGCATTTTCATTCTCTCCTTCGATGTACTTCCAGTAGCCTTTTCCCATCAGGAAATTTGTCATTCTGAATCTCCAAGCATGGAAGTTTTTCTTGTCCAGCTTATCGCTCATAAGCTGACTCATTCCATCTGTGTTTGCCATTTCTGCAACAATTCACAACATCGCAACACACTACAAGCAGCACTTCTGCTTGAACATTGTCGCACTATGACGTGACAGATCGATCTCAGAAAAACATAGTTTTCATGTATCAACAGTACACGGACTCGCTTGAAGTTTTGGATCTGGAATATATGAGTGTCACCGAACACAATGCAAGTTACAGTTTCTGAAACTGACCTGGTTTTTCTGTGGGCTCCACCTTGCGGGCTCGAAACGGAGGTCAAGATGGCTCCGAAACTTCGATCTGACAAAAACGAGTGACCCTAGAGGGATAGCTCACGAAATACTCACGTGACAGTTTGTGAAATCGCATTTTCTCCATGCCTTGCCGCATAGTCTTCACCGTCGCCTTCTCCACGAGCTCTCTACAGCCACGCTGGCTCTGATACCATGTCACGAGGAAGGAGATAAGGAAGAAACCTCACACACCCACTCTCACTCTCAAGGAGAAGCACACACACAAATTGAGACAGGGAAGAATGATCTTCTTCTTCTTCTTCTTCTATTACATAAAAGGAATGTACAAGAATAACCTAAAAACAAGAATACAACAAGTGCAATATATAAAGACCAGTACATAAGGAAAAACCTCATGTCCGCGAATGAGTGAGCTGGCAAGAAACAAATGTGCCATCACTCTCGGTAGATAAATCTAATAAAGCTAATGAAGTACCCCTGACATATATCGGCGTGACCACTATACATGTCAGAGAAACGAAAAACTGGTACGTGTCATCGTGGATCATCACATGTTGAGCTTTATATCTCAACACCTTAGTCGTGATACCTAGCAAACATCGTGTGTCGTGGAAGCTCTCTCGCGACACCTGTCAAGTGACTATTTCCCAGGAGTCAAGTATCATGTATCGTACTCTAACCTCATATCAAGTATCGTGTTTTTTTTGTAAATTGACTATCGTGTATCGTGGGTTTGCTTCTCGCGATACATGTGGAATATCGTGTATCGTGGAGGTTGCTTTTCGCGACCTTTGTGGAAGATCAAGTATCGTGGCATTTCCCAATGTGTGAGGTATCGAGTATCATGGCATTGTCTAGTGGGTCAAGTATCGAGTATCGTGGAATCCTTTTGGGGTTAAGTATCGTGTATTGTGAATTCAGTGTAAGTTTCTAGTCAAACAAAAATTTTAGACAACTCAAAAACCCAGCCAAGGATATTGGAGTAAGGGGTTAATAACAACTTGACTAGAGCTTTCATGAACCTAAGATCTAATTCCTAGGGAGCCAAAGAAGTGTAATTTCTTCTGTGGGAAGTGTAGCTGAACCAAGTAGTCGTTCACACTACTCTAAAACCTTGAGTGAGTCTGAGGAAGAAATTCTTCTGGATTCAGAGGATATGCAGAATTCTGTGCCAATAATTGGCATGATGTCAATTATTGAGGGTGAATATCGAACATCTTTAGAGTATGTGAACACCAACCAACACAATTTACCTATCTACCTAGATGGGCTAAACAGGTGAGCGGCTAAGCTGAAGAAAGCTATACACGCTTACATAGTACCTAGGACAACGGTTAAATATGTAGGAGGGTTCTACATGGACAAAAGGGATATTCAGTACACATTCACAAAACACCCTGAAAGCATCAAGGAACAAGGGGAAGAGGTCAACAACCACAACCTTAATGTAGAGGGACATGAAGAACAAGTGTCTACACCTAGAGGGAAATCCATTGTGATTAGGGTTTGGAGAGGAGACCTAGTCCCCCAAGATGATTCCCTAATGGATGTTTATCTGATCAATGGGATGGAGCATCTTCTCAAAGCCCACTCTTCGTTACGGGAAAAAGCCAATAACCCAGTCACCGTTTATGAATGACAAGATCTTGATTTTCCCACTATTATCACATATCTAGACAAGAATCAGAGGAGATATTGGCCCTTAACGGAATTAGAAAGAGCAGGATTGAAATATCATAACATTCCAGTGTTCCCTCCTAGGGATCAAGCCACGACTTCACAAAACCTCCAAGGAACCTATCAAGATAACTCATATCAACATTCTGAACTGACACAACAAATGCATATTCCAGTCAGACCACATGTGCAGTTTGCTACACTGGGAAATAATCATAACTATCGGCCTCATCCACGAGTTGAACCAAGGAATAGAATTCCTATCCCCGATAGACCACCTGTAGTAAGAGGACCGGGTATACCAATAGGACGACCAGTTTTCCCTATAATGCCTAGACCACCTGAAGTAGGAAGAAGATTAAAACCTATCCAAGTTGCTAAATGCATGAGAAACCACTATGATGGCTCTAGTGAACCTTACAATTACATAGCTGAATTCAAGCAATTAATCAGAGTCGAACAAGTGGAAGATTTCTTGATCCAATATGAATCCTTGGTCTAACTCTGACAGACATGGCATTCGCATGGTTCCTGCCATTAGACCCTAATAACTTTCAAAACATGGAACAATTCTATCAAGAATTAATTGTAGAATTCACCAAGTCTGGAATAAAAAACAACTCTTCCTCATTCATCCATAGTTTTAAACAAGCTCCTATGAAATCCGTGAGATTGGCAGTGAGAAGATTTAAGCAATATGTGGATAGATTTCCTGTTGAAGAAAGACCCGCTCAAAACAAAATGGTGTCATTTTTTTTGGAAGGATTAGCGAATGGATCCTTAAGATCATTGGTATAGGTGAAAAGAGTTCAAAATTTGCAAGAATGCACTGATCTAGAGGACAATCTAGCAGAAGATTTGAAAATATCTTAAGGTAGTGTGAAAAGTGAAGACTCCGCCAACAGCACATCAAACCCTAGGAACAATGTAGAGGAAATAGCCGATTTGGCAGCAAAGAAACTGAATGTTCAAGGACAGAGTAACTACCCCACCAACCCAATGAGAGTACCCATGCTTAGAAAATGTGTGCATTGTGGAGGTGATCATCCTTCTCATTTGTGCAATAGGGGAGTAGTCCCACCACCTGCTTATGCTTACAATAGACCACCCATCCTAGGCCCTATGCAATATTGTAGCATAGAGCAAAGATACACAAATCACAGCACAAAAAACTATTCTTACAATCTCTAGTCAAGACTACTATAACCACCCATGAGACCATATGGATACCCTCCGAGAGATCAAGGAGGAGAGACGTTTAGATATCCCACATATCAACAGCAAGCACCAGCACCACGACCTTATGCTTACCAAGGGTACGCTCAACCACAATCGGTGTTAGGACAACAACCACCCCACCCTCAGAATGTTGTCCTAGTAAAAATAGCTCAACTGGAAGAGAACCCAGAGAGAACAATATTCCCAGCTACACCATTGGTGAGTAAAAAATTGTATGACCCATCTTATGACCATAGTCAAGGAAATTATTCTGCATATGAGAACTCTATAATTGAATATGGACAATCTTACGAGCCATATGCTTTATGTAAGGAATGGATAACTCTTACGGATATGAGCAAGATTATGTGTCATTAATGTACATAGCTCCTAG
This sequence comes from Ceratopteris richardii, assembly GCA_020310875.1. Lineage (NCBI taxonomy): Eukaryota > Viridiplantae > Streptophyta > Polypodiopsida > Polypodiales > Pteridaceae > Ceratopteris > Ceratopteris richardii. Next base: position 187,596,939 of record CM035415.1, read on the forward strand.
AGCATCCTTACCCTCCTGACCAATGAATAGACCACCTGCACCTAGAGGACCATGCTATAGATGCGGGGGTCATCATTTTATCAGAGAATGCACATTACCAAACCCACCACCACCGTAGTGAGTTTGTGAAGGATACTGTACTGATTGTGGTAAAGAACATCTTTTCAAGGATTGCCCCAAGAACCCCAACAAAGTTAACTCAAACGTGTAGATCAATGTGATAGAAGTGATAGAGTCATCAGGGAATGATAAGGAGTACACAGTGCCACTAAAAGCCATAACTAGATCTAAAGCTAGAGAAACCCTATAAAAAACGAGAGAGAATGATCAAGGCGACAAAGAATTGAATATACCTTCAACCCAAGTAGTTGTAGACTCGGAAGAGTAAGGGAAAAGTATTGCAAGCAAATGAACCCAAAGATGGAAGAATCCTAGAGAAAGGATAAAGGAAAAGAAACTAAAAAAAAAGAAGAACGAAAATAATGAACAAGATCAAGAGGAAAAACAAAAACTGGAAGGAAAGAATAAGGTAGGAGAGTGTAAAAAACAGGAGGTAGGATCAGTTCTAGCTGACACTATGCTAGAAGAATTAGCCATGTGGATTCAGGGATACCAGGCACGAATAAGAGCAGGAGTGACCATTGAACAACATGAAAAGGAATATCTTAGAGGTGACTTAGAGAAAGAAAGATTGGAGATATGTAAGAAATTCATTGAAGTAGCCCAATAGACCCTAGAAAAATCTATTCAGCGGCTACCCAACTCATGAATTCCTGAGAGAGGATTCCAAGAGTGTGTCACCCCTAATGACCCCGAGAAAGAAAAAGAAAGCGAGACCCGTAATGGAAAGTACTAGGAAGGTACAAAAGAAGGATCCATTATCCCCGAAGTGGATGGGGAGTGGCCTAAAGACTTGTGAGCAAGAGTCCAAGAAGAAAGATGGAAAAAAGTGGAAGGAATTGAACCACCCTTTGAGGAATTAGACGCCAAAGGTGAATATGAAAACTCAATACCTGAGCTAAACTTAGAAGGGTTGTTACAACTTGACGAGAGAAAAAAGGACAAAGACAGTGTGAAGGCTTTGCCAAATTACACAGGGGAATACAAACATAACTCTGAATTATATTGGATTCCCTCAGTGAGAAAAAAAGAGCTGAACTCATCAATCCAAACATCGGACATTATAGAACATCTTAAAAAAGTAAAAATCCCTTGTACTCTGACATTGGAAGAACTGTTGAAGGTAAAACCACATTTAAAGGAGAAAATAACTAGTCAATTGGAGACAAGGTCAAATAAGAAGGAGGTGTCTAATGAAGTGACCACAATCAATATCCCAATCGATAAGGTTGGAGATTTTAGTGAAGGAGATGAAGGAAACACATGCCTCACAATCACTTACCGAGGTTATACCACTAAAGCCATATTAGACTCTAGAGCAGGAGTAGGGATTGCGACTAAGGAAATTTGGGAGAAATGGGGAAAACCAGCTTTAAGACCAACACGCATGAAGATTCAAATGGCAGACGGACACACTGAACGACCTTTGGATTATTGGAAAAAGTAACCTTCAGTACCTGTGGAGTGGAATTTGAACACAACTTAGCAATCTGCCAATTTGAAAAGGCAAGCAATTATGAAATGATACTTGGAAGACCTTTCATGAGACAGCTTAAGGTAGTGCACGATTGGGGAAAGGACGATGTATACTTACAGCACGAAAGAACCACAATAAGGATAAATATCCATAACTATACATATCAAGATGTTCCTCACTTGCAATGGAATCTAATTCATAAGGAGGAGGATGATCAATCGATTCACAGTATAGGTTCAAGTGACCAATCATGGATGAATGAAGACACTCATCTATGGATATTCTAGGTAGCTAAAAAAGAAGAGGAAAGAAAGAAAGGATGGCAGCAAAGGCAGGGGATTGCTAGGTCTGTACAAGATCCAGCTTACATGCCCCAAATATTCCTAGATGAAGAATTCAAACCTCATGGTTGGATGGAGATTTTAGCCACTCTTGATGTATGTGTGAATGAAGAGGTAATAACCATGAATGAATGCATTTACGAGGAAGGATATGATGTAAGCTTATACGTGGTTGTTCTCCAAGAAGCAGAAGAAGGAGAGGTAATCGAAAAAAAATAGAAGGAGGATTATGCGAGCATTGAAATGGAACATGAACAAATTGAGGTAGGAAGTGAAAATCAAAGAGTAAGTGTCATAACTAATGGGTTAATCAAGAAATGACACAGGAAGAAGAATTTGGACTAGGTAAAGAACAAGACGAAGAAGAAAACAAGCCTCAAGATCAATTCGAAGTGCCTGCCTATTTCAAAAAATATGAGGTACAAGAGAGGAAGATTTCTATCCAAATGCCGAAGCGGGAAGCTCAACCACAAATAGCATATGACAACAAAGAATAGACCAAGAAAATAGTAGTAGCATTAGAGGAAGGAGAAGAATGATGTACCTTTATAGGACAGGATGTCTCAATGGAGGAAGAACAAGAGTTAATACGACTGATAAGAGATTATAGGGATGTCTTTGCTTGGACATATAAGGATTTGAAGGGAGTAGATCCTTCTATTTGCACCCATAGAATCCCTATGACATCGGAAGCCAAGCCTTCTAAACAAATACCATACACATATAATGATGTTTACTCAGCCAAAATTAAGGAAGAGATAGATAAGTTGTTGGAGGCAGGCTTTATTTATGAGATTGAACACACAGAATGGGTACCACCTTTGGTGGTACTGCCGAAAAAGAATGGCAAGTTAAGGATATGCATTAATTTGAAGAACGTAAATGCCACCACCATAAAACCCATTACCCATCACTAGATGGCTTTTAAGGGTATAATCAGGTAGCGATTCCTCCTGAGGACCAACATAAGACAACCTTTGCAACTGAATGGGGAGTGTACACCTTTAGGGTTATGCCTTTTGGTCTGACCAATGCCCCAGCCACTTTCCAAAGGTTAATGTGCCCACTATGGAAACCCCACCATCAAGTACTCCATATGAGAATGCACCAAATCTCGATCTCAACCAATCTCCTAAGCCAGTAAACCAAACGACTAGTGTCTTCTCCAATAAAAGCCTCAGTAACGAACCAAGCACAAGAGGGATTAGTGAGCAAGACTATCATGAACTTTCACACATTAGAACATACCCCATTCCTCACACTAAACAGGCCTGGATCAGAAAAGATCAAGTGATGGCATATTTTCAACAACAGCACTACTTTCGACATCGGCAACAACAATAGAACAGGAACACAAGTCAAGTTGATCACCCAGATCCACAAAAGAGTGTTAGAATATGGATTCCAAAGAAGGTGATAACCGCCCAGCTAGCCCGAATGCAGATATAGATTCCCAAATCATGTGTACACATGACAACCATTAAAAGAGAAGCATCCAGGCATCAGGAGGATCAGTATGATTGAAAGGTGAAACAATAGGACATAGATACCTACTGGACATTGCAGGAGCCAGAATACGAAACAAACCACATTCAAAGAGTCAAGAAGCGGAGGAAGCAGAGGTACAACATGAGGAGCACAACATTCACTAGGAATTCGCGAAACAGAGTCTGCCCCAAGGGAGTAAAGCAGATTTGGATGGCTACAAGCAAAACAAGCTTTACAAATCGACCAAATAATTCAGTTTGCACACATCTTGAGTTACAAGAGTCCAAAGTATGCATAATAGGGCCACATTACAAGGCCATGCATTCGGCACCTACTTCTTCCACTACTGAATAGTGAAGCACATTTCCCTCTTAGGGAATAAGAGAGCACTTCTACAATACTCCCAACTAAAAATAATTAATACGACAATAAAAGATTCGGCTAGATACTAATGTTTTTGTTTTTCTGTCAGAAACTTTGAAAAAATATATATGAAGAAAATCCCAGGTAATACCTTTCTCACACCCACGGGAAGGGAACCACACGAATCACTCGGAGCGTACCTACTTCATGAAGGATAATTCATAATACCAACTTTACACTAATTACTGGTATGTATTGAGTGCAGATGGCATCTTCGAATTCTGAGGCTATGCAAGAGGAAGAGGTTCTGCTTCTTCCCTTGGAGTCAATAACTAAAGCAAGTGGTCATTGGTTTCTCGATGATCAACTAGTGGCAAAGCTTCTTTTCATGGCCACCATTAAGATCATGGATAGGGATCACTGTTTCCCAATTATGTCACAAGATTTCTAGACTATGATACAAGGATTACCACGCATAACGGATGTTTGGACAAGGGCTGGAATTGATGCATTTCTATGCCTTCCTATACACTTGCCAGACTTTCAAAGATGCACACAAGTTATGAATACACTCCACTCTGCATCAGATAAGCCATCAATCCCGAAAGCAAAAGTGCTTGATAAAGTGGGTACATGGAAAACAATTCGATTCACTCATGAAGTCATCAACAAAGCTTTTGGTTGGAGTCAGGATGGCCTCACTAACGTTAAAGATGAATGTCATGATCCAAAAAAGAGAACCTTTCCAGAAATAAATTGGACATATATAGAAGACTCAGTTTGATTAGTGCATCAACGTTTCTATTTTCCCAGTATGCACAGGTATACAACGTCGCAAAAAATCGTCATACAATTGCTTTCCCATTCAATGAGGCAAGTTAGAAATAAAGTAAATATGACTCCATATATTCAAGACCGCCTATTTGAAGCTAAGAAGAAGTGGAGTCAAAAGAAGTTTTTGAATGGAAGTTCGGCATTGACCTTACTAATTTATGAGGCACTCGAGATGAAAGATTGTCTACGTGTGATGCCAACCTCCATGGAAATGGCAAAATATGTAAAGTCAGCCACTGTTCCAAAGAAAAAGAAAATAGTTATTTCCATCAAAGAAGTTGGAACAAGTTCCAAGAAACCCTTACGAGGGACGAAGCACGCTAGAGAAGAAGCAGCACAAGAAACACCACAGTCCAAGCAGTCACATATATTACCAAACATTCCTCTGAGACAACAGCCAATCACAAAAAGGGATCTATCAGCGGCCCTAGAAGAAACGCATACATATACATGGGGACAAGTAAACCTCAATGTCCACGGACACCAATATAGACAGGCAAGCCAAGGACAACATCAAAAGGAAAAAGAACCAACTCTAGAATTAACTGCCAGATACAAAGAATTAGGACTAGAGGATTCAAGTTCTAATGAAGAATATAGCCCTGACAAGGATACCTTGGACACCGACATAAGAACAGAAACGAACAATGAGGAATGGATGGAGATAAACCAAGTCGAGGTCACACCCGACAATCAACAATCATAGGTACAGAACCAAGAAGCACCCATTGAGCAGGCCCACATCATTCAATTAAATGACAAGTCAAAAATTAACATAAAGGAAGCTCCAATGACACATAAAGATGCAGTACCCCCTGTCAAAGAGGAAATACAAACACACATAGAAAAAGAAGGGTGTTTACAAGGGGATATGGAGCAAATTGTGATTGCAGTCCCTGATGATACACCACAAGGCAAGACTGACCATAGGGAGGTTGAGCCAAGGATACAACTTCATATTCGGTAGCCTTATGACACTACGCTACATTTGGCACAAGGGAAAGATGTTACCACGGGTGAAGAACCTAATATCCGGAGCACATGGTTAAATATGGACGTTACTCAACTAAAACCCTTAGTCAAACAGATGATACAAATGGCCATGGACACACAACAACAGATGATGGACACGGATGCAGATTACGACAAGGCCATGAGAGAAAAAAATCAAGTTCAAGTAATGAGTGAGCAATTGTCCGCACAACTAATTCAGGCCAAACAAGATATTTCAGCTAAGGAAATGGAAATAACCGAAGTCAAAGGACAGTGCAATACATTAATAGAGCAGAATCACCAACTCTAGGAACAACTGATGGACTTACAAAGACAACATGAAGCAAGTGAAGCGGACAACGAGAGGTTAAAAGCTAGAAGCAATCTGCTGGAAACACAACTAAAAGCATACATGGAGGAAAATGATAACTTATGCAACAGGAATAAAGAATTGATGAAGGCATTGTTGTATGACGGACCTATAGAAAAACAAGAGACCGCAACTAATCACAAAGAATTGAATGACCAACTAGCCAAATTTGATGATTTGCTGAAACAAGAGCAAGCCCTAAAAGAAGAATGGGAACGCAAGCATATCGAAGAAACCAATGAGCTCAAAAAACAACTGCAAAATGTAAATGCCAAAATCGTATTGAGCTACAGTGAAAATGTAGATCAAATAGCAGAAATCGCTAAGGAGCTACTCGTAGCTAAAAATGCGCTTCAAACAGCTCTTCAAGAAGTTAAAGAGAAGACTGAACATCTTACACAACTCGAAGCTCAATTAGAACAAGTAACCATTGGGACACCAATAGAGCCACGACTAGAGAATCCTACTGACGAGGTAGAGGTATGCCCTCTATCTCCCCCGATCTTTCATTCTCCCATAAAAGAGTAGATGGGAGAACCATGTGATGATCATCCCACGCCATATACTGCAGAAATAGGTCACAAGGAACGGGCACTATTGGTGTCTTGATTGACTGAAAATTTTGAAAATGAAGAGGTCAAGGTCATGAAAGAAGCCAAAATAAAGAGCAAAGACTTGGATACAATACTCAAGCCTTTCAACATTCCTTATGGAATCTTGAAAGAGAAAACAAGACAATATATAAAGAAGATCAGAGAGAAGGATCTAGATGAGCAGTTGTATATCAAAGATGATACATTGAATTACACCTAAGAGGAATTTGAAGCTACACAACCTATATGGCGAAGAAAATTTTTGGAGAAAAATCCTACTTTGCGGGTGCACTAGCAAGCAGCGCCATATTTATAACAGGTAAATCCTTCATTTTTCCCACCACCACATCATAGAGAAGCAAGAGAATTTTTGGATATGCAAAAAAAGTGGTGTAATCAATAAACAGTGGTTGAATTACCCGTTACTTCCAAGTCCACCTCATAACTATTTACCGACTGAGGAACACATGGTCAAAACCATTGAGTTTTGGCTACATCATTATGCAACAGTCCCCGATTTAACTATCAAAATGAGTAATAAAATCCTCAGCATGATACTTATAGTTTTGAAAGTATTCAAACACGCAGCATACACGTTTCTAAATTTAATCGGCATTAACCAAGGCACAGATATCCTTGTTATTTATCTATTTTTCATGCCAAGTCAACCTACAATAATGGCGTATTATTCAAGCCTCATGTTCTTACCAAGCCCATATATGCAAACATTTGAGGAAGCATTTTTTACGGGATTTTTTGAAATTGACTCTAAAGTCTTCCTCAAGATGTCAACTAACTTGAATGCCAGATTACTGGCATATGAATTGCACTTCTTCGCAGATCACAGATAACCACCACATGACGGTGTGAAAGCAGAACAATGGAAGCAACTTATGATACGTGAAGCTAATCTACTTAATGAGATAGAGCAAAACGTTTACTAGATGTACTCCCTGCCGGATTCCAAAGCCTGTTAGGGACGACAGAGTTCAGGAGGGGGCAGTGCTGAGGGAGAGTCCAACAAAAGAAAGAAAAGAAGAAGACCAAGGAAGAAGCTTCACTAAAAGTATTATGTCTGAAGACATATCTCTGCAGGAAGCCCCGCAGGGGCACACAACACGCGTCTCTGCACAGAGCCCCGTAGGGGCACACAACAAGGGAAAGCACGTAGGAGGGAAGGCCGGATCAAGGCCAACAAGTATCCATGAAGAAGTGCAAGAAGATATCCGACAGATCCTGACCGTTAAGGAGGTCCTTCAACATCTGGGTCTTCGAAAGGTCCAGATCAAAGACTGAAGGTCCACACCTTCATACCTTCCACTGGGTGCGTGCGTGGTAGCCCGAATTAACACACCAACCCAGATTTAAAGAGGTTATTAGTGAGCTAGAGTACAAATCTCAGGTACTGCATCTCCACGGGTTGTAGGCGGTGAAAAGAAAAGAACAGGCAAAACGAATGCATGAGGTCCAGAGGATGTGAAAGAAGAATCAAGAACATGGCCATTAAAACATAATGCTAGTCTGACAAGTAGGCAAAATGGACCAAGAGATGTAGGTGGAAACAAGCGGCAAATGAGAAGCAAAAGCTTGTCAAGGGACGACAAAGCCAAGAGGGGGAGAGTGTTGCAGAGCTAAGAAGAGCAAAAGGCAGAGAAAAGGAGGGTTCCCAAAATGTTTTCAATTGGACACCTTATTTTTGTATCATAACCATTTTGTAATATATTTTTTCCAATGTAAATGCACTAGAGGAGTCCTCTAGATGCACACCCATAGAGATTTGTACCTTACCCTTGTACATTAGTAGGAAATTAGCCTCTTAGTGAATAAAGTGCTGGTCTCTTGTGTGAAAGGACCATTTTTAGGGCACATGTATATAAGTCAATTTGTGAATCTTTGTAAAGACTTTTTTCCATTGTGAGAATCAAGAGCACAAAATTTTGAATTTGTGTCCTCGCCTCTCTGTATCTTCTTCTTTGTGAGCTTGTATGCATGTGTGATGCTTGGAAAGAGTGCTTGGAAGTGTTGTCTATCCATGAACGTGTCTATTTGTTGTTGGTAAGGTGTGTGTGTGTGAAGTGTAGGAAGTGCTGAAGTGTAGGAAGGTCATTCCTACAACTCAGTATTTTGCTCATAACTTGAAGCAGAAGTGTCAAAATCGAGTGAAAAGAACACTATTGGATGTGTCTTCTTGCCGCTATTTACTTATTCAGAGTTTGGAGCTGAGAGAAAAGCTCAATATACTATTGGCTACTACTCCAAGTATCACGACACCATAACTGATAGTTGAAACTTGTTTGGATTTGACTTCTATGTATTTGCACTTTTCTAGATCTCATTTGCATTGAACATCATTTGAATGAACGTCTTCATACACTCGGCTAGGTTTTGATACTCTTCGGATTGATAAATAAAGTGTGAATCCCCACAACATGCACTTGAGGGGATCGAGGTATAGTCTTTTTCTCCACAATTCCCTAAGTTGGTTCTTAGGTACACACTTGACCCACTGATTTCCAAGCTATCTTGAACCCTAGCTTCATATCCTCTCTCTGCCTCTTCAGTATCTTCATTCTACAATGGAACTTTGGAAGCATACCATGGTTTGATTTCATCAAACACTACATCTCTAGATACCTTTAACTCCTTTCTATTAGGGTTGTAGCACCTGTAACCTTTTTGCTCCATAGCGTCACCAATAAACATACATCTTTCAGCCTGTGTATCCATCTTACCTCTCAACTCTTGTGGAGCATGTGTGTAGCATACACAACCAAAGATTCTAATGTGTGAAAGGTCTGGTTTCCTTCCACTCCATGGCCCATCATGTGTCATGTCATGTACCCCTGATGTGGGACACCTATTCATCAAGTACACAACAGTAGATATAGCATATGCCCAATATGTTAAAGGCACATTCATTTCATTTAACATACTCCTAGCAATTTAAGCAATATACCTATTCTTCCTCTCTGCCACACCATTTCTTTGGGGAGTATACCTGCAAGTAATTTTCCTCTTTATACCTAGTTCCTACAAGAAATCACAAAAAGCATGGGAGAAGTAGTCTCCCCCTCCATTGGATCTTACGTTTTTGATGTAGCAACCTGCAACCTTTTCAACTTGTGCCTTGAATCTTTTGAATACATCAAACACATGTGATTTTTGCTTTTATACAATACAACCCTAGTTTTCTTGAGAAGTCATCTATGAAGGTTAAAAAGCATCTATTACCTGGAATAGAAGGATCTTTGGTTGGCCCCCACACATTTTTGTGCACAAGGTTTAACACACCATGTGCTACATATCCACTCTTCTTGAAGGGTTGCGTAGTAGACTTTCCTAGTTGACAAGCTTCATATATCTCATGCAACATTTGTAATGAAAAATATGGTAAAACGTTTACCAATTGCCTCTTCTCCATGGCTTTCAACCTTTGAATGTTGATGTGACCACACCTTTTATGCCACACATCCAAATCTCCAATCTTCTTGTCACCATAGGTGATGAACATTGCCGTGTTGCTTTGTCCTTTGCCAATGTCAAGAGTGAACATCCTTTCTTCCTTCTTTCCTTTGGCTATTAGCTCATAGCCATTCCTTGGGTCTTCAATAAAGCATCCTTTGTGGTTGAACTTGTCTCGGTATCCCTTTTCAACCATCTGTTCAACAAAAATTAAGTTCCTTGTAATAATGGGAACATGCAATACCGTAGATAGTTCTCTTGCTTTGTGGTTGCCTTCAAGTGTCACATCCCCCATTTGTTGTATCTCATGCTCTGTGTTGTCTCTTGTCTCCACAAAGCCTCTTTTCTTGTGTGCTTGAAGATTGTTGAAGTACTCCTCTTTACCAGACATGTGGTTACTACAACCACTATCTATATACCACATGTCATCATGTGGTTGACCTTCACTTTTATGCTTCATAGCTAAAAAATTTTCATTTTCTAAATTTGTTGAGGAGTTAGCATAATTACCTTGCCCTTTGTAACTTTTCCCACCTTGCTTTTGCCAACAATCTTTGGCATAGTGTCCTTGCTTCCCACAATTGAAGCATCCATTCAAGTTCGAGCAGCCTCGACCTCCATATCTTCCTCCTCCACCTCTTCCTCTTACTCTTGATGATTGACCTTCATCTTGGCTTGATTGACTCCCTTGATAGCTTTGGCTACCTTTTTGGTAGTTGCTTTCTACCTCTTCCTCTTGAAGCACCCCTATTGCTTTTGCCTCTTCCTCCTTTGCTTGCATAGAAGAGTTGGTCTTGGCTGCCCTTTGACTTGTTGCCTCCATGGTTGAGCTCCTCATTCACCATAAGAGAAGTAAGTTGCTCAAAATATGGTAATGAATCCCTTACATACAGAGGTTCTGAATGCCTTCCATTTAGCATCTTCTCTAAGCCCATTAAGTGTGTGGGCAATTAGTTCATCATTGTCTACAACACATCCTATTGAACCAAGTGCATCCGAGATCTCTTTTACTTTTGAGTATGAAGTCATTAATGCTCAGATTTCATGACTTCCTAAGGTTGTTGAGCTCATTCTTGAGCTGAATTTTTCTAGCCTTTGTAGAGGTAGAGTACAATCTTTCTAAACACTCCCAAACCTTCTTAGATGTATATAGGTCTTGGATATTACCTATCATGGAGTTGCTTATGTGTTGAGAAAGAATGAACATCATTCTCCTATTCCTTTCTTCCCATTCTCTAATGGCTCTTCTTTGATTCTGAGTAGGTGTATGTGGATCTATGTATGGATTCACCTCAGTACCACTAACCAACCCCCAAAGACCCTTTCCCATGAGGAAGTTAGAGATTCGAAACTTCCAAGGTTGGTAATTGCTCTTTTCAAGCTTCTCAATCTGTGTATTATAGTCTCCCATGTTGGTGCAATGCAATCAATAATTGAAGTTTTGATGATGTTTTGAAGTCAAGGATTGAAGAAAAGATCAAGATAGTATGAAGCATGAAGAAAGTACATGTTCAAAGAATGAAGATATGTATACATATGTACATTAACTTAGAATTAGCTCACTTATACTTTTGTATGGTTATGAGCTTGTACATATTTGCCTATATATACAAGGAAAAATGTCGGGGCAAATATGAGAGAGTGTGACAGAACAAGCATTGAAGAGAATTAGAAGTCATTAGACACTTGTGAAGTGATCCTATGAGTAAAGACTTGATAGGTTATATCCGAGGTGAAGAAGAAAAGCCTCAGTTCAGAGATCTTAGTGTTCCAACTAGGGATGAATTGTCAGATTTGAAAACTTGGATGAAGAGAGATGCTCAAGCTAGGAGCATTATCTATATGGGAGTTAATGAATACTTGCTACCTCACATTAGAGGTCTTGAAAGTGCAAGTGATATATGGAATGCTTTGGAGGAGCATTTCCAAAACGCCACAAAGTCAAGGAAGGCATCCTTGTGGGCATAGTTTACCACATTCAAGAAAAAGGCTTCTCAATCTATCTCAGATTATGTAACAAGAATGAAGGACATTGCTGATGCATTAGGAGCAGTTGATGAGGATATTGAGGAGGATAAATTGGTAAGGCAAATCCTCACAGGTTTGAGAGGAGATGACAAATGGAAGCCATTCATTTTGTCTATTGAATTATCACTAGATCATTTTACTCCTGATTTAAATCAGTTGCTAGGACACATGCTAACCTTTGTGTAGGATGTCCAAGGCGAACGTGATAAAAGTACAGGTCAAGCAATGTATTCAAAGGATAAGAAGAAGAATAGCAAAGGGAAGCAACAAGCAAATGAAGATGAAGGTACAACTAGCCAAGCTAACTTCCTAAGAGGAAGAGGAGGTGGCAAAGGTAGAGGAAGAGGCAGAAGTAATAAAGATGGAGTCAAAGCTTGCTGGATTTCTGCTAAGACAAACCACTTAGCTCATGATTGTTGGCATAATACTCAGAAGAATGATGGATATAATCAGAACTTTAATTCAAGAGGAAGAGGTGGCAGAAATCAAAGAGGTAATTTCAAAGGTACAGGTAGTAGAGGTTACGTTGGAAAGAATGCAGGTAGAGGATTCCAAAGCCAACAATACAACAATACCTACTACAATTATGCTTCAGATCAGGAGGAGGATTCAACATTGATAATGAATGTAACTTGTGAAAGGAAAAGTGAAGACCAAAGAGTCTTCTACATTGACTCAAGGTGTAGCAATCACCTGAGTGGCAACATAGCTTTGATGAATAACTTGGAGAATAAGGTTACTAATCATGTAGTTCAAACAGGTGACAATAAAAAGCACAATGTGAAGTTGATTGGATCAGTGAATGCCAAGGATGGAAGTACTCTCTTGAGTAAGGTTTTGTATGCTCCTACAATTCCAAAGAATTTGATAAGTGTAGGACAAATTGTTGAAAACTGTTATGAAGTTAGGTTCACTAATGAAGGAGTTTTTGTGGAAGACCTTAGCAATGGGTATAAACAAATTGTTTCAGGGAAGAAAGAAGGAAGATTGTTCACATTGAAGATTCAAGGTAATGTTGGTCATGCCTTGTTTACTTATGGAGGACATAAGATCTCTGAGTTAGATCTTTGGCACAAAAGGCTTGGACATTTCAATGAAAGAGGTATTAAAGATATGGTTAAGAATGGTTCAGTGCTTGGATTGCCTAATGTTGCAGGTCAACATATGACATACAAATGTGAGGCATGTCAATTAGGTAAGGCTCATAAGCAATCTTATTCCACGCATGGTTTTATGTATTCAGAGAAGGTTGAGTTGGTACACACAGATGTGTGGGGACCATCAAAGGATTTTAGTATCAATGGTTCAAGGTTTTATGTGATCTATGTTGATGATGCTACGAGATGGATCACTATCTATGTGATCAAAGATAAGTCAGAGGTATTCAATACATTCAAGCATTATCATGTGTATGCAGAAAGAATTACCCTTGTGGAATGCAGCTATAAAAAGGGAAATTACTTGTAGGTACTCTCCTCAACAAAATTGTGTAGCAGAAAGGAGGAATAGAACTCTTGTTGAGTTTGCAAGTTCCATGATGAAGGAGAAAAATTGCCCAAATTATTTGTGGGTTGAGGCTGTAAATATAACCACATATTTGGTCAATAGATTACCATGTACAGCTTTGCACGGTATGACACCATATGAGGCATGGTGGGGTAAGAGACCTACTCTAGATCATTGCAAAGTATTTGGATGTTTGGCATATGCATATGTGCAATCTCAATTGAGACACAAATTGGAACCTAAAGCTGAAAAGTATGTATTCATTGGATATGATGATAAGCAGATGGGATATAGGTTGTGGAGTCCATCCATTAAAAAATTTCTTCTGTCAAAGGACTTTACATTTGATGAGCAAGGTACTTGGTATGCAGGTACAATCAATATTTATGTAGGTGTTGAAGAAGTTGTAAATCAGAAGAAAGGTAAATCAAAGGTTCAGATATTTAATGAAGAGAGAACAATGAAGTACAGGTTGAAGTTGAAGACGTGCCAAGATCTGATCTAGAATGTGATGAACCAGAAACATCAAGAAGTGGAGAACTCAAAAGGTCATCAAGACACAAATGGCAACCTACAAGGTATAGCTATGACACTTTGTTTTGACTATCAAAGATTATGCTTATATGAGTCATAGAATGGACAACTATACAAAGAGACATAGGCAATACAAAAACTCAACCAAAGTGAAAACTTCAGTAAGCAGGGGGCTAGCTTAGACCTGGAGTATGTTGGAGCAAGTGTATGAAAAGCCTAAGTATTGGCTTGAGTCCCACAAAGTCATAAAAGAAGCTTTAAAATGAAGACTATGTAAAGTTCACTTGTGAACTACCTCTTGTAACTTTTGAAGAGTTTACTTAATGTAAAAGTGAAAGAATCTTAAGTGGTTGAGTCCACTTGATCAAAAAGGGAAAGAGGAGCAACGAATTCATGATTGTGGTAGATAGAGAATCAAATCAATTACTAACTGATTGGAGAGTGATTGAGGGAAGTTAGCCTCCCAAACTCAACTATAAATAGGTGGCAGTTTTAGTCGTGGTTAGAGAGACCTATGTGAAGACCTCCAAGAGCTGAGCTTTATGCCATATCAAGGCATGATTAAAAGGCACACATATGTATCAGTAAGTCCATTGTATTGTACAAGCACTATACTTTCATTTTCATGATCATTTGAGTTCATATTTCCATGTTCTTGTGCAGTGTACTACTCACTGCCATATCTCTCAGTTTTCTCAGTCAGATTGTAGAGATGATTTCTCTGAGCTTGGTTCATCATTTTCAATGCTTTAACTTGGTAAAGTTAGCTCTATAAGTCTTATATATGCTCACAAAGTTTCATGTAATTTGGATATTTCAATCGTTAGTTATGTTCAATTGAAGTCATTAGTGTCTATTCATCTTCACTTCTCTGTGAGGTACCCGACTTTTTTACCCATCTTGTCAAAGACATTTCTCAGTGGTTACTTATTCAAATTCAATGATTTAAAGCTTTTTGGATTTAACATACTAACTAGTATAATCATGCAAAGTTTCATAATCATTGGATTCTAACATCTTGAGTTATGTTCATTTTTCTGCTCACTGGTCTCATTACTATAACAACGCATGAAAATCGAGATGATGTCATCAGTTGTTAAACATCATTCTCAATGTGTGGTTCATTAATTTTGATGAGATTACTCTTGAAAGTTAGCTCTTTAAGTTAACTAGATGTCCACAAGAGGAATTAAGCTAATTGCTGCTGTGCTTAGAGACTTATGCAAAACACTGGACAGGTGTATGAACCAAAATAGCAAATTTTTCATCTCTGAGCTAACTCCAACTTATCTGTTTTGATCTATCTTTTTGAGAGTGATCTTCCAAGGTACATAGCATGTCTAATACATCCATTGGAAAGCTAAAAGGACCCACCACATACTCTTGCAGTTCATTTGGCTGGTGTAGATGAAGGATTTTGCAACACCTCTTCATCTTCAAGCACATACCTATCCATCTCTTCAGAGTGGTATCAAAGCAAGGTTGGACAACATGGCAGATGGATTTCTTTCATCAATTGACAAATTGGATAGAGGTAATTACTCAGCTTGGTCATTAAGGATGGAAGCTTATCTTTAAGGTAGAAGTTTATATGGTTATGTGGATGGAGATGAAGTCATGCCAAGTTTTAGGAACAAAAGTCAACCAACACAAGAAGAGCAAGAGAGATTGAGCACATGGTGCTCCAAGGATGCACTTGCAAGGTCTTATCTCCTCAACTCTATCTCAGATTTTTTTTTGCCTCACATTAGAAGTTGTAAGACATCTCAGGAAGTGTGGGATGCACTTGAAGCTTTCTTTTCTTCAAGTACTAAAGCTAGGAAGCATCAACTATGGCTAGATTTCACAACTCTCAAGAAGGCTCCCAAACAAAATGTGACTGATTTTGTCACAAAGCTCAAGGACATAGCAAATCAGTTGGGAAGCATTGGAGAGGTAATAGATGAAGAGCAAATTGTAAGGCAGGTTATCAATGGCTTGAAGGCAGATGACAAGTGGGAAGCATTCACCATAGCTATGGATTTGTACATGGACATGCATGTACCTGATTTCAATACACTCATTGGACAACTACTTACTCAAGAGGCAAAGCTTATCAAAAATGGAGAAAGCTCTAAAGGTAATCAATCTTCAGCTTTATACACTGATAAAAGCAAGTCCAAAGATAACAAAGGAAAGGCCAAGAAACTGGATGATGAAGCAGGTACATATCAAGCTAACTATGCAGGTAGAGGAAGACATGGAAGAGGTAGAGGAAGAGGAGGTAGGCAAGGTAGGGGGAGATCCCAAGTCTCCAACCCATGATCTATTTGTGGAATAACTAATCATACAATTGAAAATTGCTTTAGGAATTCTAGGAATCAAAGAGGAAGAGGATACAATAGAGGAAGTTATGGCTACTCAAGAGGAAGGTTCAACAACTACCATGGCAATTACAACAACTACAATCATTCAAACTAAGGAGGCTACAAAGGAAGGAGAGACTATAATAACTACATAGAAGACTCAGACAAAGAGGATTCATTATTGATCATGAACATGGCTATGCCACAAGGTAAATCTGATGAGCATGTTTTCTACATAGATTCAGGTTGTTCAAATCATGTGGCAAGAAATGTGGCACTCCTATCAGATTTAGAAGATCCAAGGAATAAGCATGAGGTACAAATAGGAGATGACACAAGACATCCTTTGGAGAAAATAGGCAATGTCAAAGCACCTGATGGAAACATCAACCTACTCAGCAAGGTACTCTATGTCCCTACCATTACAAAGAATTTGATAAGTGTTGGGCAGATAGTAGAGAAAGGGTTGCAAGTCAGGCTCACAAAAGCAGGAGCATTTGTTGAAGATCCAAGTCAAGGATTCAGAAAAATTGCAAAAGGTGAAAAGACAGGTAGATTGTTCACATTTGAATTACAAGACACTCGAAACATTGCTCTCTTTAATTATGGTAGTGAGACACTCATAGAATTGGAAGTATGGCACAAAAGGTTAGCACATATTGGTGAAAGGTCATTAAAGCAAATCTGCAGGGACCAAAATGTACTTGGACTCCCTAATTTGTCAAAACAACATATGATTTATAAGTGTAGTGCATGTCAATTTGGAAATTCTCACAGGTTACCATTCATCAAGAAAGGTTATATGCATGGAGATCTCTTCGAGTTGGTTCATACAGATGTATGGGGACCTAGCAAGGAAGCTTCAATATCTGGATCAAGGTATTATGTCTCCTTTATTGATGATTGCAGCAGATGGACTATCCTATTCTTTATGAAACACAAAGATGAAGTTTTTGCATGTTTCAAAAGATATTTGGCTCTTGTGGAGAATCAAATAGGTAAATCACTAAAAAGGTTAAGGTCAGATGGAGGGGGAGAATACTTCTCCCATGAGTTTGATTCTTTTCTTCAAGAAAGAGGAATCAAAAGAGAGGCTACTACAAGGTACACTCCTGAGCAAAATGGAGTGGCAGAAAGGAGGAATAGGACAATTGTTGAAGCTGCAAGGTCTATGTTAAATGAAAATCATTTACCTAATTACTTATGGGCTGAGGCTGTATTTACAGCCACTTACTTGATTAATAGGTTGCCTTCAAAATCCCTTGATGGGATGACTCCATATGAGGCTTGGAATGGAAGAAGACCAAGCTTAGATCATTGTTAAATTTTTGGATGTATTGCTTTTGCTCATGTTCCTTCACACGTTAGAGGCAAGATGGATCCAAAGGCAGAAAGGTGTGTATTTATTGGATATGACAACAATCAAAAGGGCTACAGGTTATACAACCCTACCAACAAAGGATTCTTAGTAAGCAGAGATGTAGTTTTTGATGAAAACAATTCATGGTATGAAGATTCATGCAGGAAGGTCAATTTACCATACAATCTTGAAGAAGATTTTCCAAAGCTTGGTAGAGAACAACCAAAGATTGAAGAACAAGACACCTCAGAGGATGATGAAGAATCTCAAATGGAAAAGATCAAAGCATGGAAGTCTAAAGGTAAAGCAAAATTGCAGGAACTTGGACATGAGGTAGAATCATCACATCATGGCCTAAGAAGATCTATGATGGAAAAGAAAAAACCAGAAAGGTATGGGTTTGACACCTCATTAGTAACTAAACATTCTATCTACATAGCACACGACATAAACCAAGAGGAGCCATCATCCTTTGAAGAGGCCAAAGAAAAATCAGAATGGAAGTATGCAATGAAGGAAGAGATTGAAGCACTTGAGGAAAACAACACTTGGGATTTGGTGCTGAAGACTTCGTCCATGAAGGTAATAGGCTCAAGACGGGTCTATAAACTCAAGAAGAATTCTGATGGTTCCATTAACAGGTATAAGGCAAGGCTTGTAGCAAAAGGCTTTGGACAAACTCAGGGAATTGATTATGAGGAGACCTTCTCTCCTATGGCAAAGATGCCTACTATTAGGGTTTTGCTTAGTATTCCCGCTTCCAAGAATTGGAAGATACTTCAACTAGATGTAAAGAATGCATTCTTGAATGGTTGGATAACAGAAGAGGTATATATGGCACAACCACCTAGATTTGAGAATCAAGTTTATCCTGATTATGTATGTAAACTTAACAAAGCATTCTATGGTCTCAAGCAAGCTCCAAGAGCTTGGAATTTCAGGCTTTTTTCATTCTTGCAGGCAAAAGGCTTTCAACCAAGCAAGGCAGATCCTTCACTCTTTATTGAAAAGAGTAATTCTGAGGTCATCTACTTATGTGTATATGTAGATGATATTATATTGACAGGAAATGATGCAGATGGTATGAAGAAGATCAAAGATCAGATGAGAGAAGAGTTCAAGATAAGTGATTTGGGTTCACTTACCTACTTCCTAGGTTTGGAAGTTGTCTACAAAGATCATGGTTTGTTTCTCACTCAAAGAAAGTACATTAAGGACATGTTGGCAAAATTCAAGATGCAAGATTGTAAGATTGCAGGTAGTCTAGTGGGTAGTCTCAACTATGCCACATTGACAAGAGTAGATATATGTTACAGTGTGAGTGTGCTAAGTCAATTTATGCACACACCAAGGAAACCACATATGGATGCTGCCAAAAGGATTCTCAAGTATCTCAAAGGAGCCATAAATGAAGAACTTTATTATCCTTATGTATCTGATTTAGGTTTGAAGCTATTTTTTGATGCAGATTGGGCTGGATCCAAGGAAGACAGAAGGAGCACTTCAGGTTATCTTACCTTTGCACGTTCAAAGCTTATTTCATGGTCATCCAAGAAGAAACCCATAGTTGCTCTCTCTTCTACTAAAGCTGAATACAGAGGTCTTGCCATAGCTACTCAGGAAGCTATGTGGATGAAGACATTATTCAAAGATCTTGGATTGGAGTTTGGAACTCCAACTATTTTTGGTGACAATATGAGTTCTATTCACTTAGCTGCTAATCCTATTTTTCATGCAAGGACTAAAAATATTGAAGTTCATTATCCCTATGTACGAGAGAAGGTTCTAAGCAAAGAGATTCAAATATCATATGTGTCCACTCATCAACAATGTGCAGATATTCTAACCAAAGCATTGGATGGTACAAAGCTTTGCAAATTCAAGGCTATGATTGGTTTGCAGGTAATCTTAGAAGATTGAAGACCTCAAGCATACTTGGCTTGAGGGGGAGCTGTTGGAGCAAGTGTATGAAAAGCCTAAGTATTGGCTTGAGTCCAACGAAGTCCTAAAAGAAGCTTTAAAATGAAGACTATGTAAAGTTCACTTGTGAACTACCTCTTGTAACTTTTGAAGAGTTTATTTAATGTAAAAGTGAAAGAATCTTAAGTGGTTGAGTCCACTTGATCAAAAAGGGAAAGAGGAGCCCCAAATTCGTGATTTGTGGTAGATAGAGAATCAAATCAATCACTAATTGATTGGACAGTGATTGAGGGAAGTTAGCCTCCCAAACTCAACTATAAATAGATGGCAGTTTTAGTCGTGGTTAGGGAGACCTATGTGAAGACCTCCAAGAGCTGAGCTTTATGCCATATCAAGGTGTGATTACAAGGCACACATATGTATCAGTAAGTCCATTGTATTGTACAAGCAATATACTTTCATTTTCATGATCATTTGAGTTCATATTTCCATGTTCTTGTGAAGTGTACTGCTCATTGCGATATCTCTCAGTTTTCTCAATCAGATTGCAGAGATGATTTCTCTGAGCTTGGTGCATCATTTTCAATGATTTAACTTGATAAAGTTACCTCTTTAAGTCTTATACATGTGCACAAATTTTCATGTCATTTGGATATTTGAGTCTTCAGTTATGTGCAGTTGAAGTCAACAATGTCTGTTCATCTTCACTTCTCTGTTAGGTACCCGACGTTTTTACTCATCTTGTCAGAGTCATTTCTCAGTTGTTACTTTTCTAAATTCAATGGTTTAAAACTTGTTGGATTCCGCTTACTGTCTAGTATAAGCATACAAATTTTCATAATCATTGGATTCTTATATTGTGAGTTATGTTTACTTTTCTACTCACTGATCTCATTATTGTAGCAGCCCGTGAAAATCGGGATGATGTCATCGGTTATTAAACATCATTTTCAGTGTGTGGTTCAATATTTTTTATGAGATTAATCTTGAAAGTTATCTCTTTAAGTTAACTAGACTTCCCCAAGAGGAATTAAGCTAATTGCTGCTGTGCTCAGAGAATTATGCAAAACACTAGACAGGTGTATGAACCAAAATAGCAAATTTTTCACCTCTGAGCTAACTCCAACTTATCTGTTTTGATCTATCTTTTTGAGAGTGATCTTCCAAGTCACATAGGGTGTCTAATACATCCATTGGAAAGCTAAAAGGGCCCAGCACATGCTCCTGGAGTTCATTTGGCTGGTGTAGATCAAGGATTTTGCAACACCTCTTCATCTTCAAGCACATACCTATCCATCTCTTCACAGAGTATACACTCTCAATGAGAGCCTAAAGGTGCACAAATGAAGCTTGAGGAGGCCTCAAACTTCTTCCAAGCTATTGCTTACATAATGCTCTAAAAGTTGTAGAATTTAAATTCAAATCATGCCTCCAAAATTCCCCACTTTTATCAATCAAGGTAGATGGAATCGTGAGCTAGAAAAGTCATGGAAAAGTGGTTGTAGACTTTACAAAAAAATGAAATGATGTGGCACTTGAGTTAAGCCTTGGTTCACACACATTTGAGCTTGTACATTTTCAACAACCTTACCCCTATATTCATTTATATACATCATATATAGTGCATTGCTTAAAGGGAGATCATTATGTGGGTTTCGAGGTGCTCATGCATTTGTGTGCATCTCTCCTCTTCTTTCTCTCCTTCCACCTTTTCCTTGCTCCTCTTGTTTTGCACACCAAACCCCTTCATTGGTATCAGAGCATGTTGAAGGTTTGTGTGCAAGAAGCATCAATGGAAGGGTAGGTCGAAGAAAAGTATGAAGAGGTGATTACACCAAAGGTAAAGCTGTACCGATTGAAGAAGCAATATTCAAAAGGAAATGTAAGGAGGTCTTCAAGAGCAAGGTATCCAAATGAAAGGCTGAGCTATGATAGTTTTATTGCAAGGCATTTTGCATATATGACATAGGTGGTCAAAGACAAAGAACAAGATGCATATCAAGAAGCATGTACACAAAAGGAATGGCAGCAAGCCATGCAAGAAGAAATAAAAGCTCTCAAGGAAAATCACACATGGGAGCTAGTTCCAAAGGTTGAAGTTAAAGAGATTGTTCAAAATAAATGGGTGATTAAAATAAAGAGAAATGATGATGATTCACTAGATAGACATAAAGCTCGACTAGTAGCAAAAGGACTCAAGTAGACTCATGGCATGGACTATGAAGAGACTTTCAGCCTAGTTGCAAAGATGTGAACAATTAGAACCTTGATTGCAATGAGTGCAGAAAGGAGATGGCCATTGTACCAACTTAACATAAAAAATGTTTTTCTCAATGGTGAGCTTCAAGAAGAGGTATACATGAGTCAACTGATTCGATTTGAAGATAAAAAGCATCGACATTTTGTTTGCAGATTGAAGAAAACTTTGTATGGGCTCAAGCAAGCACCACATGCTTGGAGCCAAAGGTTGGTTGAGTACCTCACAAGGTATGTGTATAGTCCAAGTAGTGCTAATCCTTCTCTCTACATGAAGAAAGAAGAAGGCAAGCAGGTATACATATGCATATATGTTGATGATCTCATCATAACAAGAAGTACTATTGCGAGAATACAAGAGATAAAAAGAAAACTCGGAATGTTCGATTAGACAAACTCTATAAAACTTTGTTTTGCATTTCCAAGGCCTACTACAAATATTGGAGAAGTTGCTAAACAAGCCGTAGGTTTCTTTACCTCCACAGGCTCCACCAGTTGTTGAAAGAGAAAGCTCACCACTGATGAAAGTTTATGTTCCTGATTCCATAGATGACGGAACACCTCTTTCAATTCAACAGGACTCTCCGGAGTTCTTGCTAGAAATACAAGAAGAGAAATGGGCCAAGGAGAAGGGTAACTCCCCTCCTATCCTTGAAATAGATGATCTTCATGATCAATTTCCCCAAGACATTCCATCCATTTATGGAGACCAACTAGGGCAACAAGAAGATGAGAGATTAGATTTTGAATCTAATTCTCTACAAGATTTGCCACAATTCATAGGCCCATGGGAATCTGAATTTCTTCAGATTAGAGCTCCCACAATATTGGTAAGAAATGAATACTCTCCGGAGTTCTTGCTAGAAATACAAGAAGAGAAATGGGCCAAGGAGAAGGGTAACTCTGTGCCTATCCTTGAAATAGATGATCTTTATGATCAATTTCCCCGAGACATTCTATCCATTTATGGAGACCAAGCACGGCAACAAGAAGATGAGAGATTAGATTTTGAATCTAATTCTTTACAAGAGTTGCCACAATTCATAGGCCCATGGGAATCTGAATCTCTTTAGATTAGAGCTCCCAGAATATTGGTAAGAAATGAAGACTCAATGGTTCCAAAAAACATTGAATTCGACAAGAACACTAAGGTTCAATGTCATCTCACCTTAGAAGCGCTACTCAAAGTAAAACCTGAGTTATGGAAACATTTGGCATATCAAGTTGGCGAACTTGATTCCAATATATCAAAAGCATGATCTAAGAAGAAAGTCTCAGAAATAACTCTAGACAAAATAGGAGACATGAGTGAAGGTGAAGAAGGTAATACTTCTCTTCCAATCACCTACCAAGGTTACACAACCAAAGCTATCTTAGATTCAGGTGCTAGTATTGAGGATTGGGACCACCTCCTTGTGGAAGCAATGGGGCAAAACTCCATTAAGACCAACTAGAATGAAGCTTCAAATGGTTTACGACCATATCGAAAGACCTCTAGGATTGGTAGAAGGGATAACTCTGACCACTTGCGGTGTAGAGTTTGAACATACTTTTGCTATATGTGACTTTGAAAAAAATAATGTCTATGAGATGATCCTAGGAACGACTACAAATAGTACAACATTGGGGAGCCAACTCCTTGTACGTGCAGCACTTAGGAGTCACAACCAAGGTCAATCTAAAAGATTATACCTTTAGAGATGTACCACCCCTATAATGGAATCATATCCACAAGGCAGCCAAAGATTCAATCTCTATGCATTCTCGAAGTTCATCTCATCCATCTTGGATGCATGAAGATACTCATTTGTGGATATGCAAGGTCACAGCGGAAGAGGAAAGATGGCTAAAAGTGAGAGAAGAAGGAACTTCTCAAGGAACCAGAACAGTTAGAGACCCAGCCTACACACTAATGATTTTTCAAGATGAGGAATTTGAGACTCATGGCTGGGTAAAAATCGTAGCCACCATGGACATTCTTGGTAATGAAGAATAGTGGACACCTCATTATGGCGAAGATGGCTATGATATCTCTATGTTCATGTGTGAACCCTTGCTAGAAGAGTGCTACCCTAGTGGTGTCATAGAAGAAGAAGAAGGGAATGAGGATGATCTAGAGTCCATTGTGATGGGTAGTTGTTTTAACTCAGAGGAGCACTATCTAGAAAATGTAGGAGTATATACCCAAAAAGAAGAAGAACCTCTCACTAGCATTAAAACTATAAATTCAAAGCATGGAAGTGAAGGTGATCAAAATAAAAATAATAGAAAAGCAGTGAAACAAGGAGAGGAGGAATCATTGTTCCAAATACCAGAGAATTTCAATAAATATGAATTTGAAGACTGAAACATTTAGGTAAGAATACCTAAGAGAGAGGCCATCACAGGAGAAGCATATGATAATAAAGAAAAGAACAAAGCATTTGTAGTAACCATTGAAGAGAATGAAGAGGGATGTACATACATAGGAGAACACCTAAGTCTAGAAGAAGAAATGGAGCTTCTAGCTTTATTAAGGGAATATAGGGACATGTTTGCATGGACCTATAGACACTTAAAAGGCGTAGATCCAGTAATATGCTCTCATATGATCCCCATGATGATTGATGCCAAGGGCAACAAACAGAAGCCCTACACATATAATGACACTTACGCAGCCAAAATAAAAGAAGAAATCGCCAAATTGATTGAAGTTGGATTTATCTATGAGATTGAGCATACTAAACGGGTATCCCCCATTGTAGTGGTTCCCAAGAAGAATGAAAAGTTATGAGTGTGTATTAACCTTAAAAACGTTAATGCTGCTAGGATCACAAATAGCTACCCACTTCCAAGCACCCAACATTTATTGGAACATGTTGCAAGCAAGGAAGTTTATAGCTTCCTTGATGGATTTTCAGGTTACAACCAAGTAGCCATTGCCCTAGAAGATCAACATAAGCCTACTTTTTCCACTAACTGGGGAATCTTTGCATTTTTTGTTATGCCATTTGGGCTCCCAAATGCACCTACAACATTCCGAAGCCCCATGTGATAGGTCCTCAAAGAGTTCTTGCAAAAGATCTTAGAAGTATATGTGGATGATTTATGTGCTCATTCCCAAGAAAGAAGACTGGTACGTCAAGGTAAGATCCTAGTTCATATTGTTTCTATGAATGGAATATCAATAGATGAGAACAGCCAAAGCCACAGCAGAGTTGCCAAGGAAAAGGAATGTTAAAGAGGTACAAGCCTTTATGGGCCATTGTGGATATTACCATAGGATTATTCACATGTATGCAATCATATCTAAACCTCTTTATGCCTTGTTGAAAAATTTTGCGTGGAAGGATGAATGCAAAAATTCCTTCAATGAACTGAAGAGACATTTTTGCAGAACACCAATATTGACCACTCCTGACTAGAATAAACCATTTCATGTCCATGTGGATGCATCCAATTACACAATAGGATGTGTGCTAGCACAACCCATAGGTGAAAGAAATCTAGATTTACCTATAGCAAATGCTAACAGATAGCTGAATGTAGCTGAACGAAAGTATACCACAACTGAGCGAGAAGACTTAGGCATGGTATATGATGTGAAGAAGTTTAGACACTATCTATTGGCCAATAAGTTCAGGTTTTTCACTGATCATCAAAATTTATTATATTTGTTCAATAAACCTTGCAACATTGGATGCTTAGTAAGATGGTCCTCTTACTAATGGAATACGACTTTGAGGTAGTTATCAAGAAAGGTAGGACCCACCTCAAAGCGGATCATCTTTCTCAAATCACTTTAGGAGAGCCACCACAAGAATTGTTTAATGAGTTGCGTGATGCTTATCTGTTCAATTTAGAAGTTGTTCTTAAATGGACAAATAAGTTGGTACCTGTGTGACCATCAGACCCACAAATAAGAATATGAGAACAAACAAAGAGGAAATTGTAAAATCACAAAACTATCAAATATAAGCAAGAAGCATGTAAAAGCAAGATAAGGAGGGTATACTAGCTTGTTGTGTGAAGGACAATGAACATAGTAGTTGGTTGCAACAAGCCCATTAAGGATTGCTAGGAAATAATTATTCTAAACAGCGAACATTGCAGAATCAGAAATGTTTAGGAGTGTATTGGCCTAGTATGGATAGAGAAATAAATAAGTGGATAAAGAATTGTCCAGTGTGCCAGGAGAGACCTCAAATGGAGTATGCTACCCTTTATCATGTGTCATTGATTCCAAAATGGAGTGCTCCATTGGTAGAATCTATGAGATCAGGAACACTACCCACCGAGGCTAGTCTAGCAAGGAAACGAAGGATGGAGCAAGAGTCTCACGACTACACCTTATTAGGAGACAAATTATATCAAAGAAGCAAAGATGGTTACCGAAGATTGTGCGTTCACGAATCAGACTATCTGAAAATCTTAGAAACTGCACAGAGTGGTGTTGCTTGTGGACACTTCTATTGGAACAAGTTCATGGCAAGTCCAAGTGATGGTTTGAGTCATAAAAAGGCTTAGAAATTTTAAGGGAAATGTCAACTCCTTGTAGAGTTCACTTGTGAACTCCGTCTTGTAATTTTTGAGTACTTACTTGATGTAAAACTAAAGGAATCTAAGTTGTTGAGTCCACTTGATGGGTAGGAAGGAGAAAAGACACGAAGTTTTGATTGACTAAGTAGGAGAATCAATCACTTAAAGATTGGTGATTGATTTTAGGAGAGATTCAAATTCAAAATTAGGCTCCAAAGATGAATATATATACATTCCCTTCTAGTGATGGTTTTGGTACCTCCATGAGTAGAGCTTTATACAATATCAGAGTGTGGTTTCAAGGCACACATATGTACGAGTAAGTCCATTGTACTCTACAATAAGTATACATTCATTTTCATGATCATTTGTGTCCATAACTTCCTGCTTTTACAAGTGTATTGTTCACTGTCATATCTCTCAGGTTTCTCAAACAGATTGCAAAGATGATTTCTCTGAACTTAGTGCATCCTTTTCAGTGATTTAAGTTCATAATGTTTGGTTCTTATGTCTAATATATACTCACAAAGTGTCATGGCAATTGATTTTTTCAATCATGAGCTATGTTCATTTGAAGTCTCCTATATCTATTCATATTCTACTTCTCTATGAGCACTCCATCAGCTCATTGTTTTTCTTAGAGTTGGTTCTCCATGTGTAGTTCCTCATTTTCCATGATTCAAAGCTTGATAGAATCTGCATTTTGTTTAATACATATGCCTACATAATTTCATAAGCATTGCACCTTGGAATCGTGAGATATCACCATTTCCTTTCCCATGGGTCTGAGTACTACTACAGCCCGTGAAAGTCGGGGTGATGCTACATGTTAAATATTTTTCTCTTTGTGTCGCCCATCAATTTTTATGAAATAACTCTTGATTGTTAGCTTACTAAGGTGGAAAGAGTTCCCCAAAAGGAATTAAGTTAGTTTCTCCTATGGTCAGAGAATTGTTCAAAACATTAGACAGGTGTATAAACCAAAATAGCAAGTTTTTTTACTCTTGGTTCAACTCCTACCCATCTGTTTTGATTTATACTTTTGAGATCGATCTTACAAGGTACATAGGATGTCTAATACATCATTTGGAAATCTAAGGGGGCCCAATACATATCCCTAGAGTTTATTTGGATGGTGTAATGCAAAGATCTTGTAGCACCATTTCATCTTCTCCAAGTTCAAATCCATCTCTTCATAGCGGTATCAAAGCAAGGTTGGACAACATGGCAGATAAATTTCCTTCATCAATTGGAAAATTGGATAGAGGTAAATACTCAACCTAGTCACTAAGGATGGAATCTTATCTTCAAGGCAAGAATCTACATGGTTATATAGCTCGAGATAAAGTTATGCCAAGTTTTAGGAACAAAGGTCAACCAACACAAGAAGAGCAAGAAAAATTGAGCACATGGTGCTCCAAGGATGCATTTGCAACGTCTTATCTCCTCAACTCTATCTCAGATTTTTTGTTGCCTCGCATTAGAAGTTGTAAAACATCTCAGAAGTGTGGAATGCACTTGAAGCCTTCTTCTCTTCAAACACAAAGGCTAGGAAGCATCAACTATGGCTCAACTTCACGACTCTCAAGAAAGCTTCCAAACAAAATGTGACTGATTTTGTCACAAAACTCAAGGACATAGTAGATCAGTTGGGAAGCATTGGAGAGGTAATAGATCGAGAACAAATGGTAAGATAGATCATCAATGGCTTGAACAGAGATGACATGTGGAAAGCATTTACCACAACTATGGATCTATACATGGATATGCATGTACCAGATTTCAATACACTCATAGGACAACTACTTACTCAAGAGGAAAAGCTTATCAAGAATGGAGAAAGCCCAAAAGGTAATCAATCTTCTGCTTTGTATACTGATAAAAGCAAGTCCAAAGAAAACAAAGGAAGAGGAAAGAAACTGGATGATGAAGCAGATACACATCAAGATAATTATGCAGGTAGAGGAAGACATGGTAGAGGTAGAGGCAGAGGAAGACAAGGTAGGGCGAGATCTGAAGACTCTAATTCATGCTCCATTTGTGGATTATCTAATCATACAACTGAAAATTGCTTTAGGAATTCTAGGAATCAAAGAGGCAGAGGCTACAATAGAGGAACTTATTGCTACTCAAGAGGAAGGTTCAACGATTACCATGGCAACCATAACAATTACAACCATTCAAACTATCAAGGAGGCAATAGAGGAAGAAGAGACTTCAATAACTACATAGAACAATCAAATCAAGAGAACTCATTGCTAATCATGAATATGGCCATGCCACTATTGTGAAAGATGGATGGATGCTCCAAGAGACTGAGTAGGTACTGCTAAGCCTGCTTTGTACCAGCCTTCTTTTGCTTCAGAACTGATTAGTAGACCTCCTTAGCTTTCCAATGACACCAAAAAATGGCCTATGTCCTTTGGAAATGATATATGCAATGATTGAATCAAAACAGATAACTTTGGAAGTTACAAACTCAAGAAAACCTTCTATATATGTCTTGACACCTGTTGAATGTTTTGCTCAGTGTGACCACACAGTAGAAATTGATAAAATTCCTTCTAGGGGTATTTAATTAGTTTAGTAATCTAACTAGTCCAAGTTAAGTGATGTAAAAAGATAAACTATGTTGAGAGAAATCAATTTCGCAAGTTTAGCTATACCCCCGACTTTTTAGGACTGTAGCAAAAATTTACCCGAGTTCACCTGGATGCAGATTTCTCTGAAATGGCTGAATAGAATCACTTCAAACTTTGGTAGTATGTAGAAGACTTTAAGCTGAATCCAACAAGCTTTGAAAAACTGGATTTGGTGGCGAATTGACCGAGATATGCTCTTGACAAGTTGACAGACTTTTGAGTAGACTAGCAGAGAACTCAGAGATGAATGATGTAAAAGTATCTATTAATGAACACTTGTATACAATCCCGTTGGCATGAATAACATTGCCTAATGGTGTAGAGAGGTGTAGGCTATAGTGTAGTCCTCACACACACTCAAAAGCAGTAGAATGAAGCTCGGGAGTGATCTCTCATACCTGCGACTTTTCATGTTCATATTTATATGTGATGAGTAAACATTTGAATTCGAATTGAAACTTTTGGCTCCCTATGATCAAGCTCCTAAATACTTGGAGATATTCTTTCAATCAAACAACTAATTCTTCCACGAATCCTTTTGGTAGGTGATTACAAAAAGATTCTAAGTCAATTTGACTTTTACAATGAGATAAAGTGGTAATTAACCACTAGCATATGTTCCTATGGTTCTTCATGTATGTATGGACTTCAATGCATCCTTTAAGCGAACTGTGTAGGCTTGTGATTTACTCCAACAGCTCCCCCTCAAGCCAAACATTTTGGCTTAAGTCTTCATCTTCAATCTTCAAGTATATCCTACAATCGAATCATAGATTTGAACCTGTAAAGTTTGGTTCCATCCAAAGCTTTAGTCAGCAAATCTGCACATTGCATGTTGGTTGATAGATAGGTCAGCTGAATATCCTTGCTTATCAACTTCTCTGTCACATAATGATAGTGAACCTCTATGTGTTTGGTCCTAGCATGATAGATAGGATTAGCTGCAAGGTGAAGAAAACTTGTATTATCTCCAAAGATTATTGGAGGCCTAGTATATGAGCCCAATTCTGTATACAAAAGCTTAATCCAAATTGCTTCTTGTGTGGCATTAGCTAGTCCTCTATACTCTACCTTTGTAGAAGACAATGCCACAGTTGGTTGCTTCTTTGCAGACCATGAAATTGGTTTGTCACCTGCAAAGGAAATGTATCCAGAAGTGCTTCTCCTATCATCCTTGCATCCTGCCCAATCTGCATCTGAATAAATTTTTATATCAATATCTAAAGTGTAAGGAAAATACAAACCATGGTTCTGTGTACCCTTGAGATACTTCAAGATTCTCTTGGCAGCCTCTAAGTGAGGTATCCTTGGCTTGTGCATAAATTGACTTAGCACACTAACTCCATATGCAATATCAATTCTTGTTAAGGTAGCATAGTTCAAGCTACCCACCATACTTTGATAACCTGTAATGTCTTGGACTTCATCACCTTCATGGGCACTTAGCTTTAGGTTTACCTCCATTGGAGTGCTTGCTGCTTTAGCATCCTGCAAGTGAAACTTCTTCAACATATCCTGTACATATTTTTTCTAAGTAATGTATATCCTTGAATTAGTGTAAACTAATTCAAGTCCCAAAAAATACTTTAATAAACCAAGATCATTGATCTTGAATTCCTTCATCATCTGGCTTTTGATATATCTGATTCCATTGACATCATTACCTGTAATGATGATGTCATCAACATAAACATAGAGATATATTACCTCTGAATTACTTCTCTTAATGAACAGAGAAGTATCTGCCTTGCTCATGACAAAACCTTGATCTTGGAGGTATGTAGTTAACCTGTAATTCCATGGCCTAGGTGCCTGCTTCAATCCATATAAAGCCTTTTTTAGTTTGCAAACATATGTTACCTTCTTGGGGTCTTCATAGCCAGGAGGATGTGACATATATACCTCCTCTCGAATCCATCCATTCAAGAAAGCATTCTTGACATCCAATTGATACATGTTCCAATTCTTTGATGCAGCCACACTTACCAACACTCTAATTGTTGGCATCTTGGCCACAGGAGAAAAGGTTTCTTCATAATCAATGCCTTGGGTTTGTGCAAAACCCTTGGCTACTAATCTAGTTTTGTACCTGTTAATTGTGCCATCAGAGTTTCTTTTAAGTTTATAGATCCATCTGGATCCTATTACCTTCATTGAGTCCTTCTTAGGTACTAACTCCCATGTGTCACTCTCCTTGAGTGCTTCAATCTCCTCATCCATAGCTTCTTTCCATTCTGATTTGGTTATTGCTTCACATGATCCTGGTTCTTCATTTGACAAATCCTTGGCAAGAATAAACCAAATGTTTAGTAACAAGAGATGTATCATACCCATATCTGATAGGTTTTTTGCTTTCTCTTTGTGATCCTGTAAATGGTTGAGCTGAAGATTCAGGTATGTCTTCAAGCCTCTTCATCTTCATTTTGCCCTTGGACTTCCATGCCTTGAACTCTTCAAGGTTGATAGGGTCTTCATCATCTGAACTTTAGTCTTCATTCTGTGTAGGTTCCTCCTTTGCAAGTTTTGGAAACTCCTCTTCCAAATCATAGGCTAGTTTAACTTTCCTGCATTCATTCTCATACCAAGAATCATTTTCATCAAAGACAACATCTCTGCTAACCATGAATCCCTTATTGGTAGGGTTATAAAACGTGTAACCTTTTTGATTTAAATCATACCCAATAAAAATGCATTTTTCAGCCTTTGGGTCTAGCTTACCTCTTATCTGAGAAGGAATGTGCACATATGCTACACATCCAAATATTTTGCAATGGTCTAAGGATGGTCTCTTACCATGCCATGCTTCATAGGGTGTCATACCATCAAGCGACTTAGATGGTAACCTGTTTATGAGGTAAGTGGCAGTAGAAACACTCTCTACCCATAGATAGTTAGGTAACTTCTTCTCATTAAACATAGATCTAGTTGTCTCAACAATTAACCTATTTCTTCTTTCAGCTACCCCATTCTGTTCAGGAGAATACCTTGTGGTTATTTCTCTTTTGATGCCTCTCTCCTGCAAGAAGTTTTCAAACTCATTGGAGAAGTACTCACCTCCTCCATCTGACCTTAGCCTCTTCAAATTTCTTCCTGTCTGATTTTCAACTAGTGCAAGATATTTTTTAAAGCAATTAAATACCTCACCTTGTGCTTCATAAAGTACAATACAGTCCATCTGCTATAATCATCAATAAAAGACACATAGTACCTTGAACCTGAGACTGAGGGGTCTTTGCTAGGTCCCCATACATCTGTGTCTACAAGCTCTAGGTAGTCTTCATGCATATATCCTTTCCTTGAGAAGGGTAACCTGTGAGACTTCCCAAATTGACAAGCACCACACTTGTAAATCATATGTTGCTTGGATATATTAGGTATCCCAAGCACACATTGGTCCCTGCACATTTGCTTCAAGGTTCTTTCTCCTACACGCCCTAATCTTTTGTGCCAAATCTCAAGCTCTGAAAGTGTTTGATCCTTATAACTGTATAGTGCAATATTCTCTGTATCTTCTAACTCAAAAGTGAAAAGTCTAACTGATTTTTCTCCTTTAGCTATCCTCTTGAATCCATGTCTTGGATCCTCCACAAATGCTCCATATTGATTGAATCTAACCTGCAAACCTTTCTCCACAATCTGACCAACACTCATCAAAGTTTTGGTAATGGTTGGTACATAGAGTACCCTGCTCAACAAATTCTGATTTCCATCACAAGTCTTAACATTTCCAACTTTAACTACTGAATGCTTTGTATCATCACCTGTTTGGACTTGATGTTTACCTTTTGGTTCCTTAAGATCAGAGAGTAGTGCCACATTACTAGCCACATGATTTGAGCACCCTGAGTCAATGTAAAATAGGTGATCATCATTTGTTCCTGATTTTGAAGTCATATTCATGATCAGAAGAGAGTCATCATGCTCTTCTGTGTAGTTGTTGTTTGTCCTTTCTGGTTTTGAATCCTCCTTGGTAGTTGCCATTGTAATTGTTGTTGTAATTATTGTTGTAATTGTTGTTGTGGCCTTGGTGATGGTTGAACCTTCCTCTTGATTGTGAGTATCCACCTCTTTGGTAGCCTCTTCCTCTCTGATTTTTGTAATTCCAGAAACACTCATCTGTAGTATGATTTGATAAACCACAAATGTTGCATGGTGATGAGTTATAGGGTCTCCCCCTACCTTGCTTACCTCCTCTGCCCCTTCCTCTTGAAGATCTACCTCTTCTTGCATAGTTGGCTTGAGAGGTAGAGCCTTCATCTTCCACCTTCTTGCTCTTGCCTTTATCCTTAGACTTCTTATCAGTGTATAGGGCAGAAGAGTTATTACCTTTGGATGTATCTCCATTCTTGGTGAGCTTTGCTTCATGTGTAAATAGTTGTCCCATGAGAGTTGTAAGATCTGGAGTGTGCATGTCCATGTAGAGATCCATTGCAGTGGTGAAGCTTTCCCACTTGTCATCAACCTTGATTCCATTGATCACTTGCCTTACAATCTGTCTTCAATCTGTTCTCCTATGCTTGCTAACTAATCTGCAACATCTTTGATCTTGGTCACAAATTCTGAAACAGCTTGTTTAGGTTGCTTCCTTAGTGTTGTGCATTCAATCCACAACTGATTTTTCCTAGCCCTTGTATTGGAGGAAACGTATGACGACAAGGTTTCCCAAGTCTCTTGGGATGTCTTACAATTTTTGATATGAGGCAAAAGAAATTCAGAGATAGAGTTGAGTAAATAAGACCTTGCCAATGCATCCTTAGCACACCATGTATTGAGCTTTTCTTGTTCTTCCTTGGTTGGCAATCCTCTTGCTTTGAATGAGGGCAATTCCTCATCTCCTGAGATGTATCCATAGAGACTCCTTCCTTGTAAGTAGGTCTTCATCCTTAGAGACCAAGCTTGATAGTTGTTCCTGTCCAATTTATCAATAAATGAAGGAAAACCATCTCCCATTTTACCTTATTTGCTCTGATACCACTATTGTGAAAGATGGATGGATGCTCCAAGAGACTAAGTAGGTAGTGCTAAACTTGCTTTGTACTAGCCCTCTTTTGCTTCAGAACTGATTAGTAGACCTCCTTAGCTTTCCAATGACACCAAAAAATGGCCTATGTACTTTGGAAATGATGTATGCAATGATTGAATCAAAACAGATAACTTTGGAAGTTACAAACTCAAGAAAACCTTCTATTTATGTCTTGACACCTGCTGAATGTTTTGCTCAGTGTTAACAGCACAGTAGAAATCGTTAAATTACTTCTAGGGTTATTTAATTAGCTTAGTAACCTAACTAATCCAAGTTAAGTGATGTAAAAAGATAAACTATGCTAAGAGAAATCAATTTAGCAAGTTTAGTTATACCCTCAACTTTTTAGAACTGTAGCAAAAATTTACCAGAGTTCACCTCGATGCAGATTTCTCTGAAATGGCTGAATATAATCACTTCAAACTTTGATAGTATGTAGAAGACTTTAAGCTGAATCCAACAAGCTTTGAATCACTTGATTTGGTGGCGAATTGACTGAGATATGCTCTTGACAAATTGCCATACTTTTGAGTAGACTAGCAGAGAACTCAGAGATGAATAATGTAAAAGTATCTATTAATGAACACTTGTATACAATCCCATTGGCATGAATAACATTGTCTAATGGTGTAGAGAGGTGTAGGCTATAGTGTAGTCCTCACACACACTCAAAATCAGTAGAATGAAGCTCGGGAGTGATCTCTCATACCCGCGACTTTTCATGTTCATATTTATATGTGATGAGTAAAAATTTGAATTCAAATTCAAACTTTTGGCTCCCTATGATCAAGCTCCTAAATGCTTGGAGATTATCTTTCAATCAAACACATAATTCTTCCATGAATCCTTTTGGTAGGTGATTACAAAAAGATTCTAAGTCAATTTGACTTTTACAATGAGATAAAGTGGTAATTAACCACTAGCATAT
Source organism: Ceratopteris richardii (assembly GCA_020310875.1). Taxonomy (NCBI): domain Eukaryota; kingdom Viridiplantae; phylum Streptophyta; class Polypodiopsida; order Polypodiales; family Pteridaceae; genus Ceratopteris; species Ceratopteris richardii. The sequence goes on from CM035415.1 coordinate 187,632,040, forward strand.
GTTCCTATGGTTCTTCATGTATTTATGGACTTCAATGCATCCTTTAAGCCAAATGTGTAGGCTTGTGATTTACTCCAACAGCCACAAGGTAAATTTGATGAGCATGTTTTCTACATAGATTTAGGTTGTTCCAATCATGTGGCAAGAAATGTGGCCCTCCTATCACATTTAGAAGATCCAAGGAACAAGCATGAGGTACAAATAGGAGATGATACAAGACACCTTGTGGAGAAAATAGGAAATGTCAAAGCACCTGATAGAAACATCAACCTACCCAATAAGGTAATCTATGTTCCTACAATTACAAAGAATTTGATACGTGTTGGTCAGATAGTAGAGAAAGGGTTGCAAGTCAAGTTCACAAGAGGAGGAGCATTTGTTGAGGATCCAAGCCAAGGATTTATCAAAATTGCAAAAGGGGAAAAGAAAGGTAGGTTGTTCACATTTGAATTACAAGACACTAGAAACATTGCTCTCTTTAATTATGGTAGTCAGAAACTCACAGAATTGGAAGTATGGCACAAGAGGTTAGCACATATTGGTGAAAGATCACTAAGTAGATATGTAGAGACCAAAGTCTACTTGGACTCCCTAATTTTTCAAAGCAACCTATGATTTATAAATGTAGTGCATGTCAATCTGGAGAGTCTCAGAGGTTAGCATTCATGAAGAAAGGATATATGCATCGAGATCTCTTGGAATTGGCTCATATAGATGTATGGGGACTTTTCAAGGATCCTTCAATATCTGGATCAAGGTATTATGTCTCCTTCATTGATGATTGAAATAGATGGACTATATTATATTTTATGAAAGACAAACATGAAGTCTTTTCATGCTTCAAAAGATATTTGGTTCTTATGGAGAATCAAACACCTAAGACATTAAAAAGGCTAAGGTCAGATGGAGGGGGAGAGTACTTCTCCCATGAATTTGACTCTTTTCTTCAAGAAAGAGGAACCAAAAGAGAGATCAGTACAAGATATACTCGTGAGTGAAATGGAGTGGTAGAAAGAAGGAATAGAACATGTTGAAGCTACAAGGTCTATGCTAAATGAGAAGCACTTAGCTAATTACTTATGGGTTGAGGTTGTATCCACAACTACTTATTTGATTAACAGGTTACCCTCAAAATCACTCGATGTCATGACACCATATGAGGCTTGGAATTGATGAAGACTAAACTTGGATCATTGTAAGATTTTTGGATGTGTTTCTTTTGCTCATGTTCCTTCACAGGTTAGAGGCAAGATGGATCCAGAAGCAAAAAGGTGTGTATTCATTGGATATGACAACAATCAAAAGGGCTACAGATTATACAACCCAACAACCAAAGGATTCTTGGTGAGTAGAGATGTAGTATTTGATGAGAATAGTTCTTGGTATGAGAATAGTTCTTGGTATGAAGATTCATGTAGAAACAGAAACTTACCTTATGATCTTGAAGAAGATTTTCCAAGACTTGTTAAGGATAATCCTTCTAAAGTTGAAGAGTAGGATACCTTAGAAGATGATAAGAAACTCATTATGAAAAACTCAAAATGTGGAAACCTAAAGATAAAGCAAAAATGCAAGAACTTAGAAAAGAGGCAAAATCATCATATCATGGCCTAAGAAGGTCCATGAGGAAGAAAAGAAAACTAGAAAGGTATGGGTTTGATACTTCTCTAGGCACTAAACATTCAATCTATCTAGCACAGGACATAAATCAAGAGGAACCCTCAACATTTGAGGAAGAAAAGAAGAAATCAAAATTGAGGCATGCAGAAATTGAAGCTCTTGAGGAAGATAACACTTGGGAATTGGTTCTGTTAGCAGTCGGTGTGGACGACCACTTTCCATGTAATTAAAATTCTTACTTCCAATGTAATTGAATGGAGATTTATGGAGATGCTAAAAATTTTTAGAGATTTTTGATTTGGATTATTCTATATTTTGGAACTTTGGAACAGTGCGAAGTCCTTACCATTACGAAGAAGTATGGTGTCATATCTTACGAACAGATTCCGGAAGTGGTGAATACAAAGAAAACTAGATACGTAGATATGGAGAGGGTGAAACCTGTAGTTTCCAAAGTCGGATTATAGAGATGATACTATAATGTAACCTCATTCATACTCTGGAATCAAGAAGCTATTTACTATGCAGAAACTATGATTTTGTGTACACTATGTATGATGAATTGTCTCTGTTTATAATGAATGTTATTATAAGTGGTGTGGAATAGAAATGCATGTTTACGAGTATTGTATATTCATAAATCCCCGTTCTTCAACCTATAACTTGGATGACTGTTAGTCTATTGGTGACTAGTATGCTCAAGATATGGGGACCAGGATGGGATGGGGTAACAGAACTCAACATAAAGTGGATTGATGCCGGTATGCACTGGCAAGGAGTACTTTCAAAAGACTGACCATCAGGGTTATCTAGATGAATTCATGTAGCAGATACTCACAACATTGAAGCTTGAAGACATTCTTCTTGAGGATGCAATTACTATTACAAAGGAAGTAGAGTTTTGGGTGGAAACTGGAGTTTTACCATGCAAGCTTTTGAAGGATCTAGTCTTTTGAGTGGAAGGATGGTGAACTAGCTAAAGTATTGTGGCAAGGCAAATTCAGCAGGACCGACCAGCAGAACCACTTGTAGGAAGAGAAATACCCTGTAAAACTAGGTCAAAGTGACCACAACGTACCCCTTCCAGAATTGATGTTAGCCCTTATACCTTTACCTCAAACCCATACCTTATAGACGCTTGGTGACTTGATGGCGAACAAGCACCCATTAATAGTGTTAAATTATACTCATTTTCATGGGTGACTGGATGAGGATTCATATGTGCATGTACGGACATTTCAGAATCAGTACTTATGTAACCATTGTATATATGCATGACAATCCGCACAAGTTCCGGGTGTTTCAAGCCACGTTAGTCGGCAATGCACTAAAATGGCTTATTGAGTATCCTCCTCATTACTTTTCAACATATGATGAGTTGAAGGTGGCATTTTCAGAACTATTTTGGACTGCTAAGAGTATTTCGGAGTAACAATCTTCACTTCAATATATGCTGTAGGAAGGGATAGTCGAACAGTATCCATTGGATTTTAGATCTATGCTATGGTAGTTTTTGATAGACAAATGTCTTACCAAAGAAATGTTAATATAATTCTTTGTTGACGGACTTCAACCACCCATTACAGAGAAAATTTATATGTATACACTCGACCAATCCCGTACACTAGATCAGATTATTGATTTAGCGATCACGATGGATCAAAAGATGCAGTTTGCCGATTTGGGTCTGAGAAGACTAATTTGGTGTTCAAGAAGGGCATGACCCTAGAGAAGCAGTTGTATTGCCTATGGTGCAAGAATGCGGACCATATCATGGCCGATTGTGCGCTTAACTAGGTATTTTGCCCAATTTGTAACAAAACTAATCACAGTTTGGAGAAATGTCGTTTTAATGTGAGAAATAGCTTGGTGCCTACTACTTAATTAGAGGTACCTTCTTGGAAAGGGAATTCGATTGGATACATGCCCCAAGTTTTTATCGGACAATGACAGAATAGTTAGGATGCTAGATTTGCAGGACCATCTTAATATCCAATTTCCTAATAATTTCAGGAGCAGCAATGTGGCTTCTGGAAAAACAGACAGGAGTTTGACAGAGGACGAAGATTCGCGCAACTCGGACCAGGTAACTAGGGTAATCGACCAATCTATTGTCAGCTTTGTCTCCAATATGATCATAGACGATGGGAATGTGAGGAGGCTAAGGAATATGATCAGGGAAGGCAAGAATCTAAGCTCAAGGAACCTATGGCCAATGTGGTGACCTTGGAGTATCTGGAGCCATCAGCATCAGTAGTTACCAGGTTCCAAAAAGAGGCTTTGGTTTTAGAACTTACCTGTAAAACAAAGTTACATGAAATGTTGAATACAACAAGAGGATATATAACTAACGTTTATGATGTTACTGAAGCTTTTGACAAGCTATTAGAGGGATTTCAACAACGTATCCCTTGATTAGAAGCTTTCGTAGTTCGTTATAGGAGTTCTCGTCAACAATTATTACATCCAAAGGAGTTTTTGAAGCTGAGATACTATTAGCCGAAGAAAATATTCGAGAAATGTTTAATGAATTGCCGTATGATATAGAGAGAATTATGTTCCTAAAGATGCAGAATCAAGATGATGATTTCTTATACTTTGTCATCAGTGGGTTCAGATCCACCATGTATGCCAATGTTAGCATCCGGTGTGGACGATCGCTTTCCTTGTAATTAAAATTCATATTTCCAATGTAATTGAGTGGAGATTTACGGAGATGCTAAGAATTTTTGGAGATTGTCCATTTTGATTATTCTATGTTTTAGAAGAATACGAAGAAGTACAGTGTCTTATCTTATAGAAAGATTCTGGAAGTGGCCAATATGAAGAAAAATGGATACATAGATATGGAGAGGGTGAAGTCTGTAGTTTCCGAAGTCAGATTGTAGAGATGATACTGCAATGTAACCTCATTCATACTTTGGAATCAAGAAGCTATTTATTGTGTGGAAAATATGATTTTGTGTACACTATATATGATGAATTGTCTCTGTTTATAATCAATGTTATTCTATGTGGTGTGGAACAAAAACACACGTTTACAAGTATTGTATATTCGTAAATCCCCATTCCCAAACCTATAACTTGGGCTATTGTTAGTTTGTTGGTGACCATTATGCTCAAGATATGGTGACCAATACGCTCAACATATGTCGCCATATCTTGAGTGTACTGGTCACCAACAGACTAACAATAACCCAAGTTATAGGTTCGAGGAGGGCGATTCACAAATATACAATACTTGTAAACATGAGTTTCTGTTCCACACCCCTCAGAATAACATTGATTATAAATAGAGACAATTCATCGTACAGAGTGAGTGAACATAGAATCATAGTTTTTGCACAGTAAATAGCTTCTTGATTCCAAAGTATGAATGAGGTGACATTACAGTATCATCTCTACAATCCAACTTCCAAAACTATAGACTTCAGCCTCTATGTATCTGTGTATCCATTTTTGTTCGTATTTGCAACTTCCCGAATTTGTCCATAAGATACAACACCATACTTCTTCGTAATGACAAGGACCTTGCACCGTTCGGAACTTAGGAAATATAGAATAATCAAAATTGACAATCTCTGAAAATTATTGGCATCTTTGTAAATCTACATTTTTTTACATTGGAACTAAGAATTTCAATTACAAGGAAAGTGGTCATCCACACTAGCTGCTAACAGTTCCCAAGTCTCCATCAAGGAAAGTGATAGGCTCAAGGTGGATTTACAAATTGAAGAAGAACTCAGATGGCTCCATTAACAAGTATGAGGCAAGGCTTGTGGCAAAAGGCTTTGCACAAACTTGGGGAATTGATTATGAGGAGACCTTCTCTCCTGTGGCAAAGATGTCTACTATTAGGGTTTTTCTTAGTATTGTCTCTTCCAAGAATTGGAAGATACTTCAATTGCATGCAAAAAATGCATTTCTTAATGGATGGATAACAGAAGGGATATACATGGCACAACCACCTGGTTTTGAGAATCACAAATATCTTGATTATGTGTGTAAACTTAATAAATCTTTATATGGACTCAAACAAGCCCCATGGGCTTGGAATCAGAGGCTTGTCTCATTCTTGCAGGACAAAGGATTTCAACCTAGCAAGGTAGATCCATCACTATTCATAAAAAGGAATAATTATGAAGTCATATATTTGTGTGTGCATGTGGATGATATTATACTAACAGGACATGATGTAGATGGAATCAAGAAAGTCAAAGAGCAAATGAAAGAGGAATTCAAGATAAGTGATTTTGGTTCACTTACCTACTTCCTAGGATTGAAAGTTGTCTACAAAGATCATGGTTTGTTTCTCAATCAAAGAAAGTACATTAAGGACATGTTGGCAAAATTCAAGATGGAAGATTGGAGGATTGCAGGTACTCCATTGGAGGTTAATCATAAATTGAGCTCACATGAAGGTGAACTCATAGAAGATGTGACTAGTTATCAAAGCCTTGTGGGTAGCTTGAGCTATGCCACATTGACAAGGGTTGATATATGTTATAATGTCAGTGTGCTAAGTCAACTTATTCACGCACCTAGGAAACCTCACATGGAGGCTGCCAAAAGGATACTCAGATATCTTAGAGGGACCATGAATGAAGGGTTATACTAGCAGATTGGGCTGGCTCCAAGGAAGACAGAAGGAGCACCTCACGTTATCTTACCTTTGCAGGTTCAAAAATTGTTTCATGGTCATCCAAGAAGCAACCCATAGTTGCACTCTCTTCCACTAAAGTTGAATACATATGTCTTGCCATAGCTATTCAAGAAGCAATGTGGATGAAGACACTATTCACATATCTTGGATTGGAGATTGGAACTCCAACTATTTTTGGTGATAATATGAGCTCTATTCACTTGGCTGCCAATGCAATTTTTCATGCAAGGACTAAACATATTGAAGTACATTATAACTATGTAAGAGAGAAAATTGTGAGCAAGGAAATTCAATTAACTTAAGTGTCCACTCATCAACAATGTGCAAATATTCTAACCAAATCATTGGATGGTACAAAGCTTTGCAAATTCAAGGCTATGATTGGTTTGTATGTAATCGTGGAAGATTGAGGATGTCAAGATCACTTGACTTGAGGGAGAGCTATTGGAACAAGTCCATGTAAAGTCCAAGTGATGGCTTGAGTCATCAAAAGGCTTTGAAATTTAAAGGAATTAATGTCATTTCCTTGTAGAGCACTTGTGAACTCCCTCTTGTAATTTTTGAGTACTTACTTGATGTAAAAGTAAACGAATCTAAGTGGCTGAGTCCACTTGATCAGTAGGAAGGAGAAAAGCCACACATTTTTGATTAAGTGACTAGGATAATCAATCACTAAAAGAGTGGAGAGTGATTTTCGGAGAGATTCAAATTCAAAATTAGGCTCCAATGATGACTATATATACATGGCCTTCTAGTTGCTATTTTGGTACCTCCATGAGAAGAGCTTTATGCCATATCAGAGTGCGGTTTCAAGGCACACATATGTACGAGTAAGATCATTGTACTTTAAAATCAATATACATTCATTTTCATGATGATTTGTGTCCATAACATCATGCTTTTACAAGTGTACTATGCACTACCATACCTCTCAGTTTTCTTAGTCAGATTATAGAGATGATTTCTGTGACTTGGTGCATCATTTTCATTAAGTTAAGTTGGTAAAGTTTGACTTTCACAAATTTTTATTGCAATTGAGTTTTCATTCATGAGCTATGTTCATTTGAAGTTGCCTATATGTCTTCATATTCTACTTCTCTGTGAGCACTCCATCAGATCAGTGTTTTTCTCAGAGTTGTTTCTCAACGTGTAGTTTATCATTTTCTATGATTCAAAGTATGATAGAATTTGAATAATATCTAGTATATGCCTACAAAATTTCATAGTCATTGCATCTTGGAATCTCGAGATATCAACATTTCATTGATCACAAGTCTGAGTACTGATATAGCCCATGAAAATTGGGGTGATGCTATGTTTAATACTTTTGTCTTTAATTGGTCCATCATTTTTTATGCGATAGCTCTTGATTGCTAGCTTAATAAGTTCATCACCCATGATGCCTCACATGCTGCTATTGGAGCACCTTTATACTCAGCCTCTATGTACCTAAGTCATGAAGCCTTAGGGACTTGTGTCGATGACATTAAATCTCAATCGCCCCACAACTGCCTATAGTGATGGATCAATACACGTTGAAATATCAATCTGAACAACCACATGAACCAAGTGTATGAGGAGGTGTGCACACATGATGGAAATTGATTGAGTAAGCTACAATGCATGTGAAAGGACTTATCTGCCTCTCCAACTCACCAACTCTCTGAAAATGCATGTCGCGATACCACTTACAACACTTAGCACAAATTTGAACTTTTCTCCTAGCTCCAAACTCCAAATATGGCCAATAGCAAGTTGTTTCGAAGCAAAGCTTTCGACAAGACACAACTATTGGTGGTATTTTCACTTAAATCTGACAATTTCTTTTCAAGTTATGTGCAAAACAATGAATGATGAGAAACACCAGCACTCGCTCTACAACTTGTGGTGGCTCACAGACACACTACAGTAGTTTGAAAATGGTGGGAAGGGGTAGCTAACATACCTAAACACACATTCGAAGCATCATACACATGCAAAAGATCATAGAGAAGATGAAAATCAGCAGGGAGGAAGAAAATTCAAATTTTTAGCTCTCCTTCTTCACAATGGCAAAACATCTTTACAAAGAGACACAAAGTGACTTATATACATGTGCCCTAAAGAATGGTCCTTTCACACAAGAGACCGGCACTTTATTGACTAATCTCTATTTTCCTACCAATTTACAAGAATTATGTTACAAGGGTTTATGGTTTATGCATCTAGGGGACTCCTCTCGTGCATTTACATAGTTTTGAGGGAATTTCCTAAAATTTTGAAGAAGAAGTCTTATGCCCATCAATTTAAAAATTTTAGGGCTCCTCTTGTGTGCTTCTTTTCTCTGCAACACTCTCCCCTCTTTGTCTTTGTCTTCCCTTGATAGGCTTTGGTTTTTGTCTTTATTTCTATGCCTATAGTCGATCTGGCCGCTTCTTTTCTTTTAACTGCATGCAACCCTTGGAGATGAACTACAATCAATTTGTAGTCTAGATCACCAATAACTCTTTAGCTCTAGGTTGTTGTGTCAAGTCGGGTTGTCCTGCACACAACCAGTGAAGATGGACTACAATAACTTTGTACTCTAATTTTCCAATTGCCTCTTTCTATCTGCATTGCAAGCACCATACAGAAGGTATGAAGGTCTGGATTTACAACCTTTGATCTGGACCTTCCGAAGATTAAGAGGTTGAAGCACCTTCCTTCCTTGGCAACGACACCAAATTTGGTGTCACTCTAGCACAATGGTGAGTACCAACGTGAGGAGATACACCTCATAAATGTCAATTCATGGAGACGTGAGGACTAGTATGAAGACTTTGAGCAAGTGATGGCACAAGTGCGTGAGTGAAAGCACACAAGCATGCACACACATACACACACATGCGCACAAGGTGAGAGCAAAGAGTGGAACAATGGAAGATCTTCGATTGCAAAAGAGCTCTTTTAGGAAGCTGAAATCCCCAAAATCTAACCCCAAAAATGAGCTCTCCAGCCCTTTTTATAGTTTCTTGAGTGATTTTGGCCTTGTCCAGACCTAGTGTCTGGCCTAATTTAAAAATAGGTTCCGGGGCTTATTTGGGGGCTCAAACGGAGTCTAAAAATTATGAAAATTGGTAGGATGGTAGTTCTAATACTCCTCAAGCTCGAGGACTCCTCGGCTTGAACAAAATGGAGTTACAAAAATGGAAAATGGTATTTACAATGGTTTTTAATGATGAAAATCACTATTTTTATAGGGATTTCTTCTGAAAATTTGAGAGGTGCTTCTTGGAGCTCCGTACTTGCTCCTTCTTCTTGTGTGTCCACTTCTGTGATGCACTTCCATGCTTTTTCCTTGACCTTGAGCTTCAACAGAAGTGTTCATGTGCTTCAAACAACTTTTGGTTTTGGCCAAAAATCTGTTAGCATGTAAAACGGGCACCCTCCATTCTGATCGAGGGGGGGAATATATGTCTTCTGATTTTAATGCATTTCTGGCTGAACGTGGGATAAAACAACAGTGTACAGTGCCGTATACACCTCAATAGAATGGAGTTGCTGAACGAAAGAACAGGTCACTCATGGAGATGGCAAGGTGTATGGTCAAGAGTCATGCTTTACCACATAGTTTCTGGCTTGAGGTTGTCATGTGTGCAGCATATGTACTGAACAGGTGTCCCACTAAAGCACTACAGTCTATCACTCCATATGAGGCTTGGCATGATCGCAAGCCATCCATTGCCCATCTCCGTGTTTTTGGTTGTTTGGCATATGCATTAGTGCCAGAACAACATCGCAAAAATTGGATGATAAGGCAATAAAATGTATTTTTGTTGGGTACAGTTCTGAAAGTAAAGGCTATCATCTGTATCATCCACAAACTAAATGCATTCTTGTTAGCTGTGATGTTGTTTTTGTGGAAGATGCTATTCAGCCTTTGCTTTCATGTACTAAGGGGACATCTGTTAGCTCCAAAGACATGTATGATACTTTGATGCCTCTTTTTACAGATGGACAGTCTAGTGCTTGTCCTAATGAGGCAAATTCTCAGCCTTTGCAGGTTTCGTATGATGATGCACATCATTCCATTTCTGATGCAGATTTACATGATGCACCTGTTGATAAGAGAGTTGATATTGAGCAGGCAAAAACTATGGCAAAATGGCTGGTGCAGACTTTGCGTGACAACAAATTAGATGCACCTCTTTCATATCGTACTCGATCAGGCTCTCATAGTGCCTCTTTTGCATCAGATTGCATTGCTATGGCTGCATCTAGTCTTTGTGATGAGAATGAGCCTGTTTCATTTGATGAAGGACAAAATTTAGAAAATTGGATGGCTTCTATGCAATCTAAATATGATGCAATAATGAAGAATGGTACTTGGTCTTTATGAGAATTGATAGTACAGTTCAGAGGTATAAGGCTAGGCTTGTTGCAAAGGGTTATGCGCAGGAAAGAGGCATTGATTTTGATGAGACCTTTGCACCTACATGCCGTATGACTACTGTTTGAAGCATTTCTGCACTTGCAGCCCATCATGGTTGGAATGTACATCAATTGGACATTAAAACTGCATTTCTAAATGGTGACTTGCATGAAGAAGTGTATGTTTTTCAGCCCCGTGGCTTTGTGCAGAAAGGGCATGAAAACCAGGTGTGCAAGTTAAAGAAGGCATTATATGGTTTAAAGCAAGCACCACGTGCTTGGTACAAGAAGATACAAATGCCTATCTAATTGCACATGGTTTTGAGAACAATCCAACTGAGAGCACCTTATATGTTAAGCGTACTAATGATGTGCTTCTGATCATTGTTGTATATGTTGATGACATGTTGCTCACTAGTCCCATTGAGAAGCATATTGCTGATTTTAAGGCTGATTTGCATGCCTCATTTGAGATGTCTGATTTGGGGCATTTGCATCACTATTTGGGAATTTAGTTTATGCGTGTTGATGATGGAGGGGCTTTGTGTCAAACAAAATATATTGACACATTATTGCAGCATTTTGGCCTTGAAGACTGTAAGCCTATTGCCACTCCTATGGAGACAGGTTTACGTTTGAGTCTTCATGATGCTGGAGATGCATTTGATGCTGTTCTCTATCAGCAGGCTGTTGGATGCTTGATTTACTTATGCATTACTTGGCCAGATATTCAATTTGATGTCTCATAGATGAGAAGATTTATGCATTGCCTAGGAGTTAAGCATTGGCAGGCGGTTAAGCACATCTTTCGCTACTTGAGTTCTCGGCTACTTGGGTTGTTTTATCCTAAGGGGGGATCATTACCGCCAGATTTGCATGCTTTTTTTGACTCTGATTGGGTTGGTTGCTGTGACACTCGTGTGTCCACTAGTGGCTTTTGCTTCATGCTTGGTAGCTCATGTATATCTTGGTTGAGCAAGAAGCAGCCTACTATGGCTACTTCCAATTGTGAGGCTGAGTATAGGGCAGCATTCACAGCTAGTGTTGAGTGTGTGTGGCTCAGATGCCTTATGGCTGATTTGGGTGTTGGTGAGTCTTCTGCCACCACCATCTTCACTGACAGTCAGAGCGCATTGGCAGTTGTGAGGGACCCTGTGTTCCATGCTCGCACTAAGCACATTGAGGTGCATTATCATTATGTCAGGGAGAGGTTCTTTGTTGGGGAGATCAGCTTGGCATATGTGCCCACGCAAGAGAACATTGCAGACCTTTTCACAAAAGCTGTGTCCAGGGAGAAGTTTGAAGCTTTTCGCAAAGCTTTGGGCTTACTTCCTTTTGTGGAGTGATTTCCACATAGCTTGGCACTTCCTTATACATGAGTGCCAACTCCTTGTTCATCGCATCACTCCCAGGGGGGATTTGTTGATATATTTAGGTAGTGATGTGTCTGAACACTCTAGGACCGCCGGGGCACTTTTCTCCCTCTTTACGAGGTTTTTTTCCCCCGGCTTGTATATATGCCTATTGCCCTACCGGGCTACTTATCCTTGTACATTCTCTAGCAATACATTCATTCTTGTGTGTTGTGCTCCAAGCTTCTTCTTCTTCCTTGTGTTGTTCGCGTGCTTCCGCAGACGTCTAACTCCAACATTCCATGCTTGGAGATTCAGAATGAAAAATTTCCTGATGGGAAAAGGCTATTGGAAGTACATTGAAGGAGAGAATGAAAATGCTCCACAGTTACCAGAAAGGAATCAGACTGCAGACCAGTTAAGAGCAGATGAGGAATGGAATCAAGGAGCACAAAAGGTAATGTATTGGCTATCTGTTAGCATACAAGATAGCTTGATTGGACACATACAGGATGCCAAGACTCCAAAAGAGGCTTGGAACAATTTGGTCACTTTGTATGAGACTCATACAAAGGCACGGAAATTGCAACTCTAGAATGAGCTGCACACATTGGAAAAGAATAGCATGTCGGTAAGTGACTACACTCTAAAAATATCATCTATTGGCATGAATTTAAATGATGATGATAAGGTGGAAGTGTGCCTTTGTGGTTTAGGAGTTGCATATAAGCAGTTCATAACTTCCATGCACACCATGGAAAATATTCTGAATTTTGTTGATCTGGTATCTATGTTGATTATTGAAGAAAAGAATCTTGGTGAGGATTCAAACTCCTAAGGAAAGCCCAGTTCTGAGTAGGTATTCTACTCTTGTAGAGGAAGAGTCAGAGGTAGAGGTTTTGGAAGTGAAAGAGGAAACAGTAACAAAGACCAAGGTCAACAATAGAATCATGCAAGAGGAAGAGGATAGTTTGGAGGCAGGGGAAACCAAAGAGGTCGTAGAAATTTACAGTGAAATGATTTATGTAATGATAGTAAAGGATGTTGGAATCATATTAAACCTAGAAACTTTGAACGTGATTGCAGGTTGAAGAATCAAAATAACAGAAGGCAGCAGAACAACTATGCATCCACAAGTGTCGATGACTCTAAGAAGTTGTTTATGGTTTAACATCACATGATGAATACGATGTCTACTGGTGTTTCAAAATCGAATGATAATGTCTAGTATGTTGATTAAGGTGCTTCAAATCACATGAGCAGTCATGCAGAAGGGTTTAGTAGTTTGCAAAAAAAGCCAGTTCCTTGATATGTTGAAACAAGTGATAATACATCGCATCCTATTGAGCATACAAGAAACATAGCATTGTCTATGAGGACGCGAAGGTAAAACGTCTTGCTAATGTGTTGCTAATATAACAAAGAATCTGGTTTTTGCTGGACAAATGGTTGACCAGGGATTACAAGTCAGGTTCAATGCTGATGCATTATATGTAGAAGAGTACAAGCCGTATGGACAATTGGTTGCCAAAGGAAACAAAGTGGGTAGGATGTTCACCTTATATGTGAAGATTCTTGAAATGAATGTAGCCATGTTTGCAAAAGATGCATGAGTTATTGCAGATATAGAAATGTGGCACAAACGGATTGGACATGTAAACTTGCAAAGGCTGAAATTGATGCAATCAAAGGAGATTGTCCACGGACTACCAAATTTCAAAGTTGCAGAAATGCAAAAGGTATGTGCAGCATGTCAATTTGGTAAACAGTCAAGAGCATCATTTCCACATGACAAGCCTGTTAGTGAGAATGTACTAGAAGTAGTACATACAGATGTTTGGGGTCCAGCAAAGACCACATCTATGGGCGGTTGCAGGTTTTATGTTACTTTCATTGATGACCATACATGCAAAGTATGGGTATATTTCATGAAAGAGAAGAGCGAGGTGTTCACTCACTACCAGAATTCTAAAGCTATGGTGGAAAAGCAGATAGGGAAGTACATTCAGACATTAAGATCTGATGGAGGAGGTGAGTACATGTCAAATGAGTTCAGTAGTTTTCTAAAAAATCATGGGATTGGGCATCAGTTTTCATGCAAAGAATGGCATTGTTGAACACAAAAATATACATATTGCAGAAATAGAAAGAGCCTTGATGGGTGAGAAGAATATGCCTCATTGTTATTGGGTAGAAGCTGTGCATACTACTGTATACATCATGAACAGAACTCCGATTACTGCTCTACATCAAGTTACACTTGAAGAGAAGTTTACAGGTAAAAAGCCAAACTTATCACATGTGAAAGTTTTTGGTTGTATTGCATATGTACATGTTCCAGATGAGTTGACCATGAAGCTTGATCTAAAAGTAGAAAAATGTGTCTTCATTGGATACTCCCTTGAGCAAAAGGGGTACAAATGTTATAACCCACTCACATGACATGTGATGGTGAGCAGAGATGTGGTATTTGATGAAATGTCAAGCTTTTATGCAGATGCCAAAGAGGGACTGAATCTTGAACCAAATGACAAAGAAAATGCTGAAAAATCAAGTGCCGAATCTCAAGTTTTGAGTGGACCAGATGCATCACCAAGGAATAGTTCTAGCTCAAATCCATGGAGTGGAAGATTGCGTGGAAATTTCAGTCCAGCAAATTCATCAAATACATCCAAGAAAGGTAAAGAAAAGTTTTATGCTGGTAGTAAAAGATGTGCAGGTTTTGAAGATGTTGATGGAGAGTCAAGTGGTTTAGAAAAGAGTCTTGATGAGGAACTTGGATTGCCCTCTGTGAAGACTCCAAGAGTAAGAAGGGCACATGTAGATGATACAAGGAGAAGTGACCGAGGACCAAGAAGATGTGGGAGGATGCGTAATTCAGTGCAACGATTGACATATGATAGTTACATGGCTTGCCATTGTGCTTACATGACAAAGGTAATACAAGATGCTGAACCTTCTTGTTTTCAAGATGCAATTGGTAATGCATATTGGGAAAAAGCTATGGATGAGGAGATGGCTGCACTTTATGGAAATGATACATGGAAGCTGGTTTCATTGCCACAAGGAAAGAAACCCATAGACTGTAAATGGGTTTACAAGGTAAAGCATAATGATCATGGTAGCATAAGTAGGTATAAAGCACGATTGGTAGCTAAAGGTTATGCACAGACATATGGCATTGATTATGAGGAAACATTCAGCCCTATAGCTAAAATGTCTACTGTCAGAACACTTGTTGCATTAGCTATAACAAAAGGTCGGACTTTGCATCAGATGGATGTGAATAACGCTTTCCTACATGGTGAGTTATAGAAAGAAGTATATATGCACGAGCCACAAGAATATGAAGATTCAAATAATCAAGAATATGTTTGCATGTTGCAAAAGGCTTTGTATGGGTTGACGCAAGCCCCTAGTGCATGGCATGCAAGGATTGCTGATTACTTAACCAGCATTGGATTCTCTATGTGTAATGCAGATTACTCACTATATGCAAGGAAGGCTGATGATGGCATCACTATTGTGGCTATTTATGTTGATGACCTGATTGTAGGTGGTGATAATGAGAAAGCATCAAAGAGGTAAACAAACTTCTTATGCGGGAATTCGACATGAAAGATCTTGGTGTGCTGCGCTATTTCTTCGGCATTGAGTTTATACATACAAAAACAGGTATATGGATGTCGCAAAGGCAATATGCCTTGAATATGCTATAAAAGTATGGTATGGCTGATTGTAAGCCAATTTCTATGCAATTAGATCAGAATTTGAACGTGGATACTACATCAGGTGAAGCATTGGAAAATGCTACTATGTACAGGAAAATTGTGGGAAGTCTTATATATCTCACAATTACGAGGCCTGATCTAAGTTATACTGTTGGACTTGAAAGTCAGTTTATGCAGGTTCCCATGAAGCCACACTTGGATGCTTTGAGGTGCACTCTAAGTTATGTGAGTGCTACTTTGGATTATGCATTGTTTTATGAAGTCTGTGTAGATTTGCAGGTTCATGGATACACCGATGCAGATTGGGCTGGTAGTACTCGAGATAAAAGATCTACTAGTGGCTTGCTTTTCTCACTTGGAGGTACAACTATTACATGGAGCAGTAAGAAGCAACCCATTGTTGCTTTGTTGAGTACAGAGGCTGAGTATAGAGGTGATACAAGGGCATCATGTGAGGCATCATGGATGGAGATGTTACTTGCAGATTTAGGTGTGGAATTCAAAAGCCTATCACTATCTATTGTGATAATCTTAGCAACATATAGTTAGCAGGGAACCTTGTTTTCCATGCTAGAACAAAGCATATCGAGGTACATTATCACTTCATCAGAGAGAAGGTATTAGTAGGTGATATTGATCTTGTTTATGTGAGAACAGATGAGTAGGTTGCTGATATTTTCACCAAAGCACTTGGAGCTGAGGAGTTCAAGAAGTTTCGGGAGATGCTTGGATTATAGGATATGGCATTGCGATTGAGGGGGAGTGTTGAGATATCAAGCTCAACATGTGATGATCCACGGTGACACATACCAATTTTTTGTTTCTCTAACATGTATAATGGTCACACCCGTATATTACATGGATACTTCATTGAGCTTTATTAGATTTATCTACCAAGAGTGATGGCACATTTGTTTCTTGCCAGCTCACTTATTCACAGACATTAGGTTTTTCCTTATGTACTGATCTTTATATATTGCACTTGTTGTATTCTTGTTTTAGGTCATTCTTGTACATTCCTTTTATGTAATCGAAGAAGAAGAAGAAGATCATTCTTCCTTGCCTCAATCTATGTGTGTGCTTTTCCTTGAGAGTGAGAGTGTGTGAGCTCTCTTCCTTACCTCCTTCCTCGTGACATGATGATCACGAGAAGCATTACCAATGAAACTTTGTAGGATTAAAGTAGATAGTATGCTGAAGATGTCATGCTTTAAATCACACCAAATGATGCACCATATAGTGAGAACGAGCTCAAACAAATTCACTATTCTGATGAAGTATGATAGAGATATGAGAGTAGGAAATAATGAACATATATGTATTAAACCATGTCAAATTATAATGTCATTGGCAATATGTCATTGCACAATGTGTGAGAAATCAATGAGCTCCTCGTAGCAATGAAAAAAATGATCTCTGAACCTCAAGATGCATGCGAGCATTTTTTATCCTCTTTTATAGCTTTTGTTGGAGCCAAGGAATGTAATTTAAATTCAAATCTACACCTAAAAGTGAATCCTAAAGTATAAGATTGATTCTCTCTTGACTCAACTACCAAAAGATACGAGATTATATGCTTCTTAACTCCCCATGGGTTTAGTGACCTTTTACAATGGAAATTATAATCCAAAGGTTCAAGAGGTTGTACATATGCAGCATTCCAAATGATATGCTAATACATCAAGCTTATCTGAAGTGATCAAGTATGTAGGCTTGGGCTTAATTGCACCAACAAGTTTGAAGTCAAGGAATTTCTTGAGTATCTTCTATTCTACTTAGTTTTTAGAGCTTCTAACTCAAGATCATTCTATTATATGATATTATCCCATGATTATGTTTGAAGCCCCACACCTTTTGACAGAATAAACATCCATCCTTCCTTTCTAAGATTTTGACTATAATAACAAGAACCTTGAATCATATTCACGATATAGATAGTTCTTTCTCAACTAACGTTTAGTTACAAGGGTTTATTCTTCTCTTTAGAGTTCTATGTTTATTTGAAGCATGCACAAAGCTAGTTTAGGATTCAAGAAATATCTTAACTACATTATTCTAAGCATGTCCTAATGCTTTTGGATCTCTTTAGAAATCTCTTTTAAGGATAAGTGAAGAAAACTCTCACATAGCATAGATTTAGTTACTTTTTATTATAGTTACAAATTGTGAACTTGGAAATCAAACTTCTATGTTACATTTTCACTTCACTTGAAAATGTATGGCCTTTGCCATATTCTACTAAACCTCGTGGTTGCAACCATTTTCCCTAACTTGATGAGATCCCAACATTAGCTTTAGCATGCCATGGAGTTGCCTTTTGAGAACTTCATTGTTGCCAAATATCGTATTGTAGAGAGTACACATGCAGAAGCAAAATGAAAAGAAGATTGTACTCAGAAAATGAAAGAGTGTGAGACTCGAAAGTGAGTAGACCATGATATGGGAAAACGCATATGGAATAGAGTGAGATTTCCAAGACCATGGAGTAGGCTCCTCATGCTTCTAACCAAGTACAAATGGGGCAAGAGTCCGTCCTCATATCGACTTGGAGGGATCTCTCCAAAGTAGATCATATGTGGGATAATCCCTCTTTAAGGAGAATGCATACACAAGTAGAAGCAATTGGCAAGCTATTCAAATACAAAGAGACTTAATATAAAATGGAAATGAACTAGAAATGGAGTGCCCCTA
This sequence comes from Ceratopteris richardii, assembly GCA_020310875.1. Lineage (NCBI taxonomy): Eukaryota > Viridiplantae > Streptophyta > Polypodiopsida > Polypodiales > Pteridaceae > Ceratopteris > Ceratopteris richardii. The sequence goes on from CM035415.1 coordinate 187,650,486, forward strand.
GATACGAAATTGATTGAAACAAAAATTCCCACACACATAGAATGGAGCACATTTATCCTACAAGGGTTGTTCAGATCCTAGTTTTGGGTTTGTAAAAACACCTTCTTTGTTTCTTGTTTCTGTTATGTGAGGAGAGGGAGAGAGAAGCTCAATAACGTGTGCTATGAAGAAACATTCATCATTGATGAGCTATTTTGAGATATGAATAGGGTGGACATCTTCTAGTCATGCCTCATGAATTCAACTCCCATACACCATCTCACCATGTATTTGTGTGTAGGCGATTTAAGTAATGGTGGTTGTATTTGCTCCCAAAATTAGGTTTGAAGTTTGCTCGAATCTAAATAAACCCACATGAGATGGGAATTTGGGAGCATAAGCCTATAAGAGGCACAATACTCCTCATATTCTAGTATGTCAAGAGCTGAGGAGACTCTCTCATGGCTTCTCCTCTATGCTGCCTAGATAGTTGAGTGGCCGATCGTCCTCTATGAAAGGTGTCCAGTGGGCATCCTCTTACTATCTTCCTCAAGGAGAGGATTCATAGATAATTTTTGGAAGCCTAATGTTGATTTTTTTCCAAAGATGTGGTTTACGAGCCCATGTAAAATATCGAGTCACAAGGTAGGAGATAAGGAAGAGAGCTCACACACACACACTCTCACAATCAACGAGAAGCACACACTGAGATTGGGGCAAGTAAGAATGGTCTTCTTCTTCTTCTTCTTCTTCTTCTTCTTCTATTACATAAAAAGGAATGTAGAAGAATGACCTAAAAACAAGAATACAATTACTACAATATATAAAGACTAGTACATAGGGAAAAACCTAATGTCCATGAATGAGTGAGCTAGCAAGAAACAAATGTGCCATCACTCTCGGTAGATAAATCTAATAAAGCTCAATGAAGTGTCCCTGCCATATAGTGGTGTGACCACTATACATGTCCAAGAAATGAAAAAGTGATACGTGTGATCATGGATCATCACATGTTGAGCTTGATATCTCAAAACTCCCCCTCAAGCTAAATTTCATGTCCTCTAATCCAAGCATCTTCCAAAACTTCTTCAGCTTTTCTATGCCAAGTGCTTTAGTGAAAATATCAGCAACCTGCTCATCTATTCTTACATAAAAAAGATCAATATCAGCGGCCAATACCTTCTCTCTAATCAAGTGATAATGTACCTTGATATGCTTTCTTCTAGCATGCAAAATAGGGTTCGCTGCTCATCGTATGCTCCTAAGATTATGTTGGAGTTAGACGTCTGCGGAAGCACGCGAACAACACACGGAAGAAGAAGAAGCTTGGAGCACAACACACAAGACTGTATGTATTACTAGAGAATGTACAAAGATAAGTAGCCCATTAGGGCAATAGGCGTATATACAAGCCGGGGGAAAAAAACCTCCTAAAGAGGGAAAAAAATGCCCCGGCGGTCCTAGAGTGTTCACACACATCACTACCTAAATATATCAACAAATCCCCCCTGGGAGTGATGCGGTGAACAAGGAGCTGGCACTCATGTATAAGGAAGTGCCGAGCTATGTGGAAATCACTCCACAAAAGGAAGTAAGCCCAAAGCTTTGCGGAAAGCTTCAAACTTCTCCCTAGGCAGAGCCTTCGTGAAAAGGTCTGCAATGTTCTCCTGCGTGGGCACATATGCCAAGCTGATCTCCCCAGCAGAGAACCTCTCCCTGACATAGTGATAATGCACCTCAATGTGCTTAGTGCGAGCATGGAACACAGGGTTCCTCGCAACTGCCAATGCGCTCTGACTGTCAGTGAAGATGGTGGTGGCAGAAGACTGGCCAACACCCAAATCAGCCATAAGGCGTCTGAGCCACACACACTCAACAGTCGCTGTGAAAGCTGCCCTATACTCAGCCTCACAACTGGAAGTGGCCACAGTAGGCTGCTTCTTGCTCAACCAAGATATACATGAGCTACCAAGCATGAAGCAAAAACCACTGGTGGACACACGAGTGTCATAGCAACCAGCCCAATCTGAGTCAGAAAAAGCATGCAAATCTGGCGGTAGTGATCCCCCCTTGGGATAAAACAACCCAAGTAGCCGAGTACCACTCAAGTAGCGAAAGATGCGCTTAACCGCTTTCCAATGCGTGACTCCTGGGCAATGCATAAACCTGCTCATCTGTGAGACAGCAAACTGAATATCTGGCCGAGTAATGCATAAGTAAATCAAGCATCCAACAGCCTGCTGATAGAGAACAGCATCAAATGCATCTCCAGCATCATGAAGACTCAATCGTAAACCTGTCTCCATAGGAGTGGCAATAGGCTTACAGTCTTCAAGGCGAAAACGCTGCAATAATGTGTCAATATATTTCGTTTGACACAAAGCCATTCCACCATCAACTTGCATAAACTGAATGCCCAAATAGTGATGCAAATGCCCCAAATCAGACATCTCAAATGAGGCATGCAAATCAGCCTTGAAATCAGCAATATGCTTCTCAAGAGGACCAGTGAGCAGCATGTCGTCTACATAGACAACAATGATCAAAAGCACATCATTAGCACGCTTAACATATAAGGTGCTTTCAGTTGGACTGTTCTCAAAACCATGTGCAATCAGATAGGCATGTATTTTCTCATACCAAGCACGTGGTGCTTGCTTTAAACCATATAACGCCTTCTTTAACCTGCACACCTGGTTTTCATGCCCTTTCTGCACAAAGCCACGGGGCTGAAAAACATACACTTCTTCATGCAATTCACCATTCAGAAATGCTGTTTTAATGTCCAACTGATGTACATTCCAACCATGATGGGCTGCAAGTGCACAAATGCTCCGAACACTAGTCATACGGCATGTAGGTGCAAAGGTCTCATCAAAATCAATGCCTCTTTCCTGCGCATAACCCTTTGCAACAAGCCTAGCCTTATACCTGTCAACTGTACCATCCGGTTTACGCTTCAGCTTGTATACCCACTTAGTGCCAATGGCCTTCTTGCCAGGAGGCAAGTCACATAAAGACCATGTACCATTCTTCATTATAGCATCATATTCAGATTGCATAGCAGCCATCCAATTTTCTGAATTTTGTGCTTCATCAAAAGAAACAGGCTCATTCTCATCACAGAGACTAGATGCAGCCATAGCATAGCAATCTGATGCAAAGGAGGTACTATGAGAGCCTGAACGAGTACGATATGACAAAGGTGCATCTAATTTGCTGTCACGCAAAGTCTGCACCAGCCATTTTGGCATAGTTTTTGCCTGTTCAATATCAGCTCTCTCATCAACAAGTGCATCATGTAAATCTGCATCAGAAATGGCATGATCTGCATCATCATATGAAACCTGCAAAGGCTGAGAAGTTGCCTCATTAGGACCAGCGCTAGCCTGTCCACCTGTAAAAAGAGGCATCAAAGTATCATACATGTCTTTGGAGCTAACAGATGTCTCCTTAGTACATGAAAGCAATGGCTGAATAGCATCTTCCACAAAGACAACATCACGGCTAACCAGAATGCGTTTAGTGTGTGGATGATATAGATGATAGCCTTTACTTTCAGAACTGTACCCAACAAAAATACATTTTACTGCCTTATCATCCAATTTTCTGCGATGTTGTTCAGGCACTAATGCATATGCCAAACAACCAAAAACAAGCAGATGAGCAACAGATGGCTTGCGGTCATGCCAAGCCTCATATGGAGTGATAGACTGCAACGCTTTCGTGGGACACCTGTTCAGTACATATGCTGCACACATGACAGCCTCAAGCCAGAAACTATGTGGTAAAGCCTGACTTTTGACCATGCACCTCGCCATCTCCATGAGTGACCTGTTCTTTCGTTCAGCAACTCCATTCTGTTGAGGTGTATACGGCACTGTACACTGGTGTTTTATCCCACGTTCAGCCAGAAATGCATTAAAATCTGAAGACATATATTCCCCCCCTCGATCAGAACGGAGGGTGCCCATTTTACATGCTGACAGATTTTCAGCGAAAACCAAAAACTGTTTGAAGCACATGAACACTTCGGACTTTGCTTTGAGTGGATATACCCATGCATGCCTGAAAAAATCATCAATGAAAGTCACGAAGTAAAGGTAATTTCCAAAAGAGGGTGTCTGCATAGGACCACAGACATCACTATGTACAAGCTGCAATTTTTGCATAGCCCGAACTGAACCATCTTTTGGAAAGGAAGAACGCTGCATTTTGCCCAAAATACAGCCTTCACAAACATGTTTTCCAGGTGCCTCAAGTTTGGGCAAAGAGGACACCATTTCAGATTTCTGCAGGCGTAACAAACTAGCAAAATTTAGATGACCAAAGCGTGCATGCCAAAGCTTTGCATCTGACATAGCCTGAGAATCATGAACTGCACATGTCGAATCATTCACAGATTTTTCATAGTCTATGAGCTTATACAGCCCACGACATAAAATGCGAGAAGCAATAATCACATCGCCATTTGAGAGATCATGGACTGTACACCTGTCATCAACGAATTTCACAACCAAGCCAATCTTGGCTAATGCAGAAACTGATAACAGGTTCTTTTTGATCCCTGGCACAAATAAAGCATCTGACAAAGTGAAAGAACTACCATCAGTAGTAGTCAGAATGATCTTACCAACTCCCATAACAGGATAAGAGGAGTTATTGGCGCATGTGACAGTATTCCCTGTAGGGGCAGGCTCGAGTGAAGAGAAGAAACTGCGCTGCGAGGTAATATGTTTGGTTGCCCCACTGTCAAAGTACCAAACATCTGAGTCTACTGCAGACATGCACTGATCATGAGAAGATGGGTCAAAACTGCAAACAGTAGTAAACGCCCATTCTTCTTCCTGTACAAGATTTGCAGACTCTGTTTTTGGTGTAGAGGCCTCTGCAACAACCATTCCAGCCTCTTTCTTCTTTGCCTCTTTAGCAGCCAGTTTTGGACAGTTCTTTATAATATGATCATTTCCTTTACAGTACTTGCAGAACAATTTCTGCTTTTCTGATTTCTTCTCATCTTTATCCTAGTTCTTCGATTGTGCAGCATTTGCAGATTTCTGCTTACTAGTAGAAGAGCTCCATTTTCCTTTGCCCTTCTGACTAGCCAGGAAAGCTTGATCTGCAACACGCATAATGGACCTGTTCTGCCTGGACTGATCTTCCTGCAATAGAACAGAGACTAATTCCTCAAATGACAAGGCATTCGGATTGCCTTTCATCATCAACCGAAGAGTAGAGGCAAAACTCTGATATGAATCAGGAAGACCATTCAGAACGGTCTGCACAAGTGAGCTATCTGGTATAACCTCATCAGCAGAAATCAATTGTTCCTTCAGGTCTTTGATCTTTGTAAGAAAACTGTCCATAGAATCACCTTCATTCATGTGCTCACTCTCCAACTGTTTTCGGAGGTAAGCAACACGAGCCTCATTCCTAGCCTGGTACAAAGTGGTAAGTGTATCCCAAGCATCCTTTGCTGTTCTGCAAGAGCGAATGTGAGGAATAATGGCACGTTTGACAGACAAAGCTATCAATGCATGTGCCTGGGCATCTCTGCCATCCCAACGAATCTGCTCTGCAGTAGGTGCAACAGAAACAGCAGCACGAACAGGAATCTACGGAATATCATCTTCGACACCATCTTCATCAGCTCCAACACCTGTATTTGCAGTACCTGTCGTTACAGGTGTAACAGGACGTCTTTCAACACCCTGCACAATGTTCCACAATCCTTTTGCAACCAGTACATGTCGCATCATATAAGCCCATAATGGGTAGTTGGTACCATCCAACTTATCCTCAATAGCCAACATACGGAATACATCACTGCTTTCAGCCATGGCCGGTGACTAAAATACCTTGATGCAGAAAATTGACTGTATCTAAAAAAGTTGAACGGAACTGCCCAAACGAGTTCTGCTAGACCTGTAGCAGACTTCGAGACGCTTAAACTGGCGAACAGAAACTGGTATATACCTTTGGCACAAAAGGACAAAATAGCCTGCACAAGCGCTGCGATAGTGCGTTCGGAGGCCGAAACGAGCTCAGATCGCGATTTTGGCACCACACAGCAAAGCTGTTTTGATCTCGGAAACACCCTGAGTATGCTCACCAAATTTCGTGCGAATCTGAGACTGCAAACGGAGGAGTGTCGACGGCGCCCTAGAAGAAGCGACGACCTGCTCTGATACCAATTGTTGGAGTTAGACGTCTGCGGAAGCACGCGAACAGCACACGGAAGAAGAAGAAGCTTGGAGCACAACACACAAGACTGTATGTATTACTAGAGAATGTACAAAGATAAGTAGCCCATTAGGGCAATAGGCGTATATACAAGCTGGGGGAAAAAAACCTCCTAAAGAGGGAAAAAAATGCCCCGGCGGTCCTAGAGTGTTCACACACATCACTACCTAAATATATCAACAGATTATCACAATATATGGTGATAGGCTTTTGCACTTCCACACCTAAATATGCAAGTAGCATCTCCAGCCATGATGCCTCACATGCTGCCATTGCAACACATCTATAGTCAATCACTATACTTGACAAAGCAACAATGGGTTGCTTCTTGCTGCTCCATGTAACAGCTGCAACTCCAAGTGAGAACGGAAAGCCCCTAGTAGACCTTCTATCTAGAGTACTTACAGCCAAATCTGCATCACTGTATCCATGAACCTACAAATCTACACGAGCTTCATAAAACAATGCATAATCCAAATTAGCACTCACATAATGTAGAGTGTGCCTCAAAGCATCCAAATGTGGATTCCTGGGAACCTGCATAAATTGACTTTCAAGTCCAATAGTGTAGCTTAGATCAGGTTTCGTAATTAAGAGATATATCAAGCTTCCCACAATTTTGTTGTACATAGTAGCATTTTCCAATGCTTTACCTGATGTAGTATCTAACTTCAAATTGTGATCTAATGGCATTGAAATCGGCTTACAATCAGCCATACCATACTTTCGCAGCATATTCAAGCCATATTGCCTTTGCAATATCCATATACCTGTTTGTGTATGTATAAACTCAATGCCCAAGAAATAGCATAGCACACCAAGATCTTTCATGTCATATTCCTACATAAGAAGTTGCTTTATGTCTTTTATGCTTTCTTCATTATCACCGGCTACAATCAAGTCATCAACATAGATAGCCAAAATTGTGATGCCATCATCACCCTTTCTTGCATATAGTGAATGATCTGCATCACACATAGAAAATCCAATGGTGGTCAAGTAATCAACAGTCCTTGCATCCCATGCACAAGGCACTTTCTTCATCCCATACAAAGCCTTTTGCAACCTGCAAACATATTGGATGCTTTGAATCTTCATATCCTTGTGCTTGATCCCTGTATACTTCTTCCTATAACTCACCTTGTACAAAAGCATTATTCACATCCATCTGATGCAATGTCCATCCTTGTATTGTAGCTAATGCAACTACTGTTCTAACAACAGACATCTTAGCTATAGGGCTGAATGTTTCCTCATAAATAATGGCATATGTTTGTGCATATCCTTTTGCTACCAAACCTGCTTTATACCTGCTTATGCTACCATTAGCATTGTGCTTTACCTTCTAAACCCACTTGCAAGCTATGAGTTTCTTTCCTTGTGGCAATGGAACTAGCTTCCATGTATTGTTTCCATAAAGTGCAGCCATCTCCTCGTCCATAGCTTTTTCCAAATATGCATTTCCAATCGCATCTTCAAAACAAGAAGTTTCGGCATCTTGTAGTGCCTTTGTCATGTAGGCACAATGACAAGCCATCTAACCATCATATGTCAATCACTGCACTGAATTTCGTATCCTCCCAAATCTTCTTGGTCTTGGGTCACTTCTCCATGTATCATTTGCATGTGCCTTTCTTAATCCTGTAGCCTTCATAGAGGGCAATCCAAGTTCCTCATCAAGACTCTTTTTTGAACCGCTTGAATCTCCATCAACATCTTCAAAACCTGCACATGTGTTATGACCAATAGAAAGCTTCTCTTTACCTTTCTTCGATGTATTTAATGAATTTGTTGTACTAAAATTTCCATGCAATCTTCCACTCCATGGATTTGAATTGGAACCATTGCTTGCTTATGCATCTGGTCCACTCAAAGCTTGCTATTTTGCACTTAATGTTTCAACATTTTCTTTGTCATTTGGTTCAAGATTTAGTCCTTCTTTTGCATGTTCATAGAAGCTTGACATTTCATCAAATACCACATCTTTGCTCACCTTCACCTGTCGTGTGAGTGGCTTATAACATTTATATCCCTTTTGCTCAAGGGAGTATCCAACGAAGATACACTTTTCTACTTTTGGATCAAGCTTCATCATCGATTCATCTGAAACATGTACATATGCAATACAACCAAAAACTTTCAGATGTGATAAGTTTGCCTTTTTACCTGTAAACTTCTCTTCAGGTGTAACTTGATGTACAGTAGTAGTCGGAGTTCTCTTCATGATGTATACATCAGTATGAAAAGTTCTGTCCAATAACAATGAGGCATATTCTTCTCAGCCATCAAGGCTCTTGCTATTTATGCAATTTGTCTATTTTTGTGTTCAACAATGCCATTCTAATGTCGTGTGTACCTACATGAAAATTGATGCCGAATTCGATGACTTTTTAGAAAATTGTTGAACTCATGAAACATGTATTCACCTCCTCCAATAAGATCTTAATGTATGAATATACTTCCTTGTCTACTTTTCCATTATAGATTAAAAAATTTGGAAGTGACTGAGCACCGCACTCTTCTCTTTCATGAAATATACCCATACTTTTCATATATGGTCATAAAGTAACATAAAACATGCAACCGCCCGTAGATTTGGCCTTTGGAGGACCCTAAAATATCTATATGTACTATTTCTAGTAGGTTCTCACTAACATGCTTGTCATGTGGAAATGATGCTCTTGACTGTTTTCCAAATTGACATGTTGCACATACCTTTTGCATCTCTGCAACCTTGAAATTTGGTAGTCCATGGATAATCTCGTTTGACTGCATCGATTTCAGCCTTTGCAGGTTTGCATGTCCAATCAGTTTGTGGAAGATCTCTATATCACCAACGACTCCTGCACCTTTTGCAAACGTGGTTGCATTCATTTTAGGAATTTTCACATTTAAGGTGAGCATCCTACCCACTTTGTTTCCTTTGGCAATCAATCTTTCATCTCATTTGCATTCTTCTATATATAACCCATCAACATTGAACCTGACTTGTAATCCTTGGTCAGCCATTTATCCAATAGAAACTAGATTCTTTGTTATATTTGGAACATGCAACACATCAGCAAGATGTTTTACCTTCCTATCCTCCATAGACAATGCTATGTTTCTTGTATTCTCGATAGAGTGTGATGCGTTATTACCTGTTTCAACATATCCAGGAACAAGCAATTTCTAAGAGGTACTAAACCCTTCCACATGAGTGGTCATGTGATTTGAAGCACCTCAACCAACATACCAGACATTATCATTCGATTTTGAAACACTAGTAGACATCGTGTTCATCATGTGATGTTGAACCATGAACAACTTCTTAGAATCATATGAACTTGTGGATGCATAGTTGTTTTGTTGCCTTCTGTTATTTTGATTCTTCAACTTGCAATCACGTTCAAAGTGTCCAGGTTTACCACAATTCCAACATCCTTTACTGTCATTACCTAAATCATTTCTTTGGAAATTTCTATGACCTCTTGGGCTCCCCCTGCCTCGAAACTATCCTCTTCCTCCTGCATTATTCTGTTCCTCGCTAGTAATTGTGGATCATTTTTTTTCTCTCCTTCGATGTACTTCCAATAACCTTTTCCCATCAAGAAATTCATCATTCTAAATCTCCAAGCATGGAAGTTGTTCTTGTCCAGCTTATCGCTCATAAGCTGATTCATTCCGTCTGCGTTTTCCATTTATGGAGCAGTTCACAACACTACAAAGCACTAGAAGCAACACTTCTGCTTGAACACTATCGCACTATGAGGTGATAGTTTGATCTCCAAAAAACACAGTTTTTGTGTACCAACAATACATAGAATCACTTGAAACTATGGATCTCGAATAAATGAGTGTTTTGGAATAGAATGCAAGTCAAAGTTGTGCAAATTGACCTCGTTTTTTTGTGAGCCCTACCTTGTGGGCTCAAAATAGAGATCGAATTGGCTCGGAAGTGCTGATCTGACAAAAACAAGTCTTCCTTAAGGGATAACTGTCGAAAATTATTTGAGGTCTTCTACCTTCATGCCAATTCTCGTAGCAATATGAGGTCGTTTGTGAGTCGCGCTTTCTCCATGTCTTCTCACATACTCTTCACCATTGGCCTTCTCCACGAGCTCTCTACAGCCAAACTGGCTCTGATACCATGTCATGAGGAAGGAGATAAGGAAGAGAGCTCACACACACACTCTCACAATCAAAGAGAAGCACACACTCAGATTGGGTCAAGGAAGAATGTTCTTCTTCTTCTTCTTCTTCTTCTTCTTCTTCTTCTATTACACAAAACGGAATGTACAAGAATGACCTAAAGACCAAAAAACAACTATTACAATATATAAAGAGTAGTACATAAGGAATAATCTAATGTCCATGAATAAGAGAGCTGGCAAGAAACGAATGTGCCATCACTCTCTATAGATGAATCTAATAAAGCTCAAAGAAGTGTCCTTGACATATACCGGCATGACCAGTATACATGTCACAGAAATGAAAAAGTGATATGTGTCATCTTGGATCATCGCATGTTGATCTTGATATCTCAACATATATGTGTGTGTGTGTGTGTATGTACATGTCTAAGAAAAGCGCAAAAATGTACATGTCTTAGCCAAGGATTGTTGATTACTTGACCACCATTGGATTTTCTATGTGTGATGCAGATCATTCACTGTATGCAAGGAAGGGTGATGATGGCATCACAAGTGTGGCTATCTATGTTGATGACTTGATTGTAGGTGGTGATAATGAAGAAAGCATAAAAAACATAAAGCAACTTCTCATGTAGGAATTTGACATGAAAGATCTTTATGTGTTTTGCTATTTCTTGGGCATTGTGTTTATACATATAGAAACAGGTATATGGATGTCACAAAGGAAATATGCCTTGAATATGTTGCAAAACTATGGTATGGTTGATTGTAAGCCGGTTTCTATGCCATTATATCAGAACTTGAAGTTAGATACTACATCAAGTGAAGCATTGGAAAATGCTACTGTGTACAGGAAAATTGTGGGAAGTTTGATATGTCTCACAATTAGGAGGCCTAATCTAAGCTACACTGTTGAACTTGAAAGTTAATTTGTGCATGTTCCCAGGAAGCCACATTTAGATGCTCTAAGGCACACTCTATGTTACATGATTGCTACTTTGGATTACGCATTGTTTTATGAAGGTGGTGTAGATTTGCATGTTCACGGATACACCGATGCAGATTGGGCTGGTGGTACTCTAGATAGAAGATCTACTAGTGGCTTTCTATTCTCACTTGGAGATGCAGCTATTACATGGAGCAGCAAGAAGCAATGCAGTATTGCTTTGTGGAATATAGAGGCTATTGCGGAGAAAAGAGGCACAAAAGAGGAGTCCCAAATTTTCAAATTAATGTGCATAAAATTTCTTCTTCAAAATTCTAGGAAATTCCCTTGAAACTATGTAAATGCACTACAAGAGTCCTCTAGATGCATAAGCCACAAACCCTTGTAACATAATTCTTGAAAATTGGTAGGAAAATAGAGATTGTTCAATAAAGTGCCGATCTCTTATGTGAAAGGACCATTTTTTAGGGCACATGTATATAAGTCACTTTGTGACTCTTTGTAAAGACTTTTTGCCATTGTTAAGAAGGAGAGCTGAAAAATCAAAGTTGCTTCTTCCCTGCTGATTTCCATCTTCTCTATGATCTTTTGTGTGTGTATGATGCTTGGAATGTGTGTGTAGGGCCGTTAGCTACTCCTTCCCACCATTTTCAAAGTATTGTGGTGTGTGTGTGAACCACCACAAGTTGTAGAGCGAGTGTTGGTGTTTCCCACCATTCACTGTGTCACACATAACTTGAACTGCATTTGTCATATTTGAGTGAAAATACCGTCAATAGATGCGTCTCGTCGAGAGCTTTGAAAGGAAGTTGCTATTGGCCATATTTGGAGTCCGGAGATGGGAGAAAAGGTTGAATTTGTGCTTACTAATGTAAGTGGTATCGTGCCATGCATTTAGAGAGAGTTGGTGAGTTGGAGAGGCAGATAAGTCCTTTCACATGCATTGTAGCTTAGTCACTTCAATTTCCATCATGTGCATGCAGGTCCTCATAAACTTGGTTCATATGGTTCTTCGGATTGATAATTTAACATGTATCAATCCATCACTATACGCACTTGTGGGGTGATTGAGATTTAGTCTCATCGGGACAAGTCCCTAAGGCTGAGCCAGAGAATACAATGTTGGGACAGACGAGTCAACGGAGTGTTCCTAACCAAACCCATGTGCAATTCACAATTCCAAGGTTGCAATCACACAATCAAACCCACCCTGGACTAGGAAACCAACATCGGCCACTAGTAAGGCCAAGGTCACCACTAGAAGTGCAACCTAGAAGGCCTCCAATTAGACAAGCGATTCCTGTAATACCTAGACCACCAGAACCCATGAGAAGAGTAAGACCAATTCAAGTGGCTAAGTGTATGAGAAATCATTATGACGGAATGGGAGAACCTTATGATCACATAACTGAATTTAAACAAGTTCTACGGGCAGATCAAATGGATGATTTCTTTGTCTAGTATGAGTCCTTCGGACTTATTCTCATAGGGATGGCTTTGACTTGGTTCCAACCATTGGATCCCAATCAATTTGGAAAAATTGAGCACTTTTTTCAGGAATTCATTGGAGAATTCACCAAGAGAGGGATTAAACACAACTCTTCATCCTTAATCCATAGCTTCAAACAAAATCCAAATGAAACGGTGAAAACAGCTGCCTAGAGGCTCAACCAATATGTCAATAGATAGCCAATATTAGGACAACAACCACCACTTCCATAGAATGTAGTGCCGGTTAAATATAGAGGCTGATTGGCCAAGAGAGTTGTGGACTAAGATTCGAGAATATCAATAGAAGAATGGAACTATAAAACCTCCATCTAAGGAATAAGATGTGGAAGATTATAAGCCAATGCCACATTTTTGAAGAAATATATGAGGAAGTATCTATGCTAGAACAAAATAGAGAGGAAGCACACAACACTCCTTGAGGTCTCCATTCAAGAACGCTGACTTGACATCCATGTGATAGACTGGCCAATGCTTATGTGCAGCCTGTTGATATATTTAGGTAGTGATGTGTGTGAACACTCTAGGACCGCCGGGGCACTTTTTTCCCTCTTTAGGAGGTTTTTTTCCCCCGGCTTGTATATACGCCTATTTCCCTAATGGGCTACTTATCTTTGTACATTCTCTAGTAATACATTCAGTCTTGTGTGTTGTGCTCCAAGCTTCTTCTTCTTCCTTGTGCTGTTCGCATGCTTCCGCAGACGTCTAACTCCAACAGTTGGTATCAGAGCAGGTCGTCGCTTCTTCTAGGGTGCCATCGACACTCCTCCGTTTGCAGTCTCAGATTCGCACGAAATATGGTGAGCATACTCAGGGTGTTTCCGAGATCAAAACTGCTTCGCTCTGTGGTGCCGAAATCGCGATCTGAGCTCGTTTCGACTTTCAAACCCACTATCACAGTGCTTGTGCAGGCTATTTTGTCCTTTTGTGCCAAAGGTATATACCAGTTTCTGTTCACCAGTTTAAGCGTCTCGAAGTCTGCTACAGGTCTAGCAGAACTCCTCTAGGCAGTTCCGTTCAACTTTTTGAGATACAGTCAATTTTCTGCATCAAGGTATTTTAGTCACCGACCATGGCTGAAAGCAGTGATGTATTCCGTATGTTGGCTGTTGAGGATAAGTTGGATGGTACCAACTACCCATTATGGGCTTATATGATGTGACATGTACTGGTTGCAAAAGGATTCTGGAACATTGTGCAGGGTGTTGAAAGACGTCCTGTTACACCTGTAATGACAGGTACTGCAAATACAGGTGTTGGAGCTGATGAAGATGGTGTCGAAGATGATATTCCACAGATTCCTGTTTGTGCTGCTGTTTTTGTTGCACCTACTGTAGAGTAGATTCGTTGGGATGGAAGAGATGCCCAGGCACATGCATTGATAGCTTTGTCTGTCAAACGTGCCATTATTCCTCACATTCGCTCTTGTCTGTCAAACGTGCCATTATTCCTCACATTCGCTCTTGCAGAACAACAAAGGATGCTTGGGATACACTTACCACTTTGTACCAGGCTAGGAATGAGGCTCGTGTTGCTTACCTCCAAAAACAGTTGGAGAGTGAGCACATGAATGAAAGTGATTCTATGGACAGCTTTCTTACAAAGATCAAAGACCTGAAGGAACAATTGATTTCTACTGATGAGGTTATACCAGATAGCTCACTTGTGCAGACTGTTCTGAATGGTCTTCCTGATTCATATCAGAGTTTTGCCTCTACTCTTCGGTTGATGATGAAAGGCAATCCGAATGCCTTGTCATTTGAGGAATTAGTCTCTGTTCTGTTGCAGGAAGATCAGTCCAGGCAGAACAGGTCCATTATGCGTGTTGCAGATCAAGCTTTCCTGGCTAGTCAGAAGGGCAAAGGAAAATGGAGCTCTTCTACTAGTAAGCAGAAATTTGCAAATGCTGCACAATCGAAGAACCAGGATAAAGATGAGAAGAAATCAGAAAAGCAGAAATTGTTCTGCAAGTACTGTAAAGGAAATGATCATATTATAAAGAACTGTCCAAAATTGGCTGCTAAAGAGGCAAAGAAGAAAGAGGCTAGAATGGTTGTTGCAGAGGCCTCTACACCAAAAACAGAGTCTGCAAATCTTGTGCAGGAAGAAGAATGGGCGTTTACTACTGTCTGCAGTTTTGAGCCATCTTCTCATGATCATTGCATGTCTGCAGTAGACTCAGATGTTTGCCAGTATTTTGACAGTGGGGCGACCAAACATATTACCTCGCAGCGCAGTTTCTTCTCTTCACTCGAGCCTGCCCCTACAGGGAATACTGTCACATGCGCCAATAACTCCTCTTATCCTGTTATGGGAGTTGGTAAGATCATTCTGACTACTGCTGATGGTAGTTCTTTCACTTTGTCGGATGCTTTATTTGTGCCAGGGATAAAAAAGAACCTGTTATCAGTTTCTGCATTAGCCAAGATTGGCTTGGTTGTGAAATTCGTTGATGACAGGTGTACAGTCCATGATCTCTCAAATGGCGATGTGATTATTGCTTCTGGCATTTTATGTCGTGGGCTGTATAAGCTCATAGAGTATGAAAGATCTGTGAATGATTCGGCATGTGCAGTTCATGATTCTCAGGCTATGTTAGATGCAAAGCTTTGGCATGCATGCTTTGGTCATCTGAATTTTGCTAGTTTGTTACGCCTGCAGAAATCTGAAATGGTGTCCTCTTTGCCCAAACTTGAGGCACCTGGAAAACATGTTTGTGAAGGCTTTATTTTGGGCAAAATGCAGCGTTCTTCCTTTCCAAAAGATGGTTCATTTCGGGCTACGCAGAAATTGCAGCTTGTACATAGTGATGTCTGTGGTCCTATGCAGACACCCTCTTTTGGAAATTACCTTTACTTCGTGACTTTCATTGATGATTTTTCCAGGCATGCATGGGTATATCCACTCAAAGCAAAGTCCGAAGTGTTCATGTGCTTCAAACAGTTTTTGGTTTTGGCTGAAAATCTGTCAGCATGTAAAATGGGCACCCTCCGTTCTGATCGAGGGGGGGAATATATGTCTTCAGATTTTAATGCATTTCTGGCTGAACGTGGGATAAAACACCAGTGTATAGTGCCGTATACACCTCAACAGAATGGAGTTGTTGAACGAAAGAACAGGTCACTCATGGAGGTGGCGAGGTGCATGGTCAAAAGTCAGGCTTTACCACATAGTTTTTGGCTTGAGGCTGTCATGTGTGCAACATATGTACTGAACACGTGTCCCACTAAAGCGTTGCAGTCTATCACTCCATATGAGGCTTGGCATGACCGCAAGCCATCTGTTGCTCATCTGCGTGTTTTTGGTTGTTTGGCATATGCATTAGTGCATGAACAACATCACAGAAAATTGGATGATAAGGCAGTAAAATGTATTTTTGTTGGGTACAGTTCTGAAAGTAAAGGCTATCGTTTGTATCATCCACAGACTAAATGCATTCTGGTTAGCCGTGATGTTGTCTTTGTGGAAGATGCTATTCAGCCATTGCTTTCATGTACTAAGGAGACATTTGTTAGCTCGAAAGACATGTATGATACTTTGATGCCTCTTTTTACAGGTGGACAGGCTAGTGCTGGTCCTAATGAGGCAACTTCTCAGCCTTTGCAGGTTTCATATGATGATGCAGATCATTCCATTTTTTATGCAGATTTACATGATGCACTTGTTGATGAGAGAGCTTATATTGAGCAGGCAAAAACTATGCCAAAATGGCTGGTGCAGACTTTGCGTGACAGCAAATTAGATGCACCTTTGTCATTGACTTTCAGACTCATCATCTAAAGATGATGCTTCCTTCTCTTGTGTAGAAGGGATAGCTCTTGGGCTAGGTTCATAGTGGATTTCCCCTTCGCCTAACGATAAAGTGGAAGCTCTCTTTTCCTCCTCCACTGCATGTGGCTGCTCCTCCTTGAACACCACATCACGACTCGCCATGATCTTCTTAGCCTCAGGGTCATAAAGCATATAAGCCTTCTTATCTTCATTGTACCCCAGGAAGATACATTTGATGCTTTTTGGGTGAAGCTTTTTTCTCTCTCTATCTGGAACATGTACATAATATTCACTTCCAAATACTTTGAAATGGGAAACAGAAGGCTTTTTACTAGTGTAGGCTTCTTGTGGAGTCTTTCCATCAAGTGCCTTGGTGTAGCTTCGATTCAAGATGTAGATAGTAGTGTTGACAGCCTCTGCCCAAAATTGATTAAGCAAACCCTTTCCTTTCAACATGCACCTTGCCATCTCCATGATGGTTCGATTTCGACGTTCTACAATACCGTTTTGTTGAGGACTATGTGCCACTGTGAGTTGATGCTTGATTCCCTTACTCTTGCAGAAATCTTCAAACTCTGTTGATGTGAACTCACCACCACTGTTTGTCCTGAATTTCTTCATCTTCTTCCCTGTTTCACTTTCAACAAGCTGAAGCCATTCTTTAAACTTACCAAAATCTTGAGCCTTATCACGAAGGAAGTACACCCACATCTTCCTGCTATAGTCGTCGACAAGTAACATGAAGTAGGAAGATCCGCCCAAGGCCTATGTAGGCATTTTTCCGCACAAGTCAGCATGCACCAACTCTAGAGGATAGCTTGCTCTGTTCTTGCTTTCTTGTGGAAACACCTTCCTCTGTTGCTTGCCCATCATGCAAGCTTCACATGGTTCCTTCATTTCTGCAATCCATGGTAGATGTGCAACCATACCTCTGTGATGCATCTCCTTCAGTACAGGGTATCCAATGTGGCCAAATCTCTCATGCCATAGCTTACTTGTGCCCATTTTTGTAGTGGTTGTAAGAGCACACAACTCATACAGGTTGTTCCTCCTTATGCCAGTCCCAACAATGTTGTTGTTACCGTCCACAATCTTAGCTCCTGTCTTACTAAAAGATACTTGATGAACTTGATCAGTTATAGAAGCTACTGAAAGTAGATTTCGCTTTATTTATGGAACATACAACACATTTGAAAGCTTTCTGATATCACCATTAGAGTTAATGAAAGAAACCGTACCTTCGCCCTCTGCAGGACATCTTGCATTGTTTCCTACCTTTATTGTGATGGGCTCCTTTAGAGGCTGTAAGGAACTGTAAAGGTCTTTTCTACTCGTCATGTGATGAGATGCACCACTGTCCAACACCCATGAGTCATTTGTTCCTGAATCTTCAGCCGAGGAGCACACACAAATAACTCAAGCTTTGTTTCTATTTTGTTGGCAGACTCCTTGCCCTTGCCACCTTTTGAAGAGCCACTCTTCTCTTCTGCCTTCTTGATGCGGCAGTCTTGGATTCTGTGTCCCTTCTTCTTGCATTGGAAACACTCTCCCTTGAACTTCTTTTTGTCGTTCTTCCTTTTGTCTCCATCTTTTGAAGAGTCTGTTATGCCTCCTTTGGCATTTGCTATGAATGCAGCATCTCCTTTGCTACCACCACTCCTTGCCTTGAGCCGTAGCTCCTCCTCCATGAGTAAGGCACTGAATTCTTCAAAAGTTAGCGGTTGAGGTCTCATTTGAGTGTTAAGAGTAGTTACCAGATGTTGAAGCTGAAGGTCAAGGACAAAGCATAGGAACACATCTAAGAGGTGGACACACAAGAAGAAGGAGCAAGTAGGGAGCTCCAAGAAGTGTATGTCAAATTTTCACAAGAATTCCCTACAAAAATAGTGATTTTCATCACTAAAAACTATTGTAAATACCATTTTCTATTTTTCTAACCCATTTTGTTCAAGCCAAGGAGTCCTTGAGCTTGAGGAGTATTAGAACTATCATCCTACCAATTTTCATAATTTTTAGACTCCTTTCAGCCCTCAAATAAGCCTTGGAACCTAATTTTTAACTAGGCCGGACACTAGGTCTCGACAGGGCCAAAACTAGTCAAAAAACTATAAAAAGAGCTAGAGAGCTCATTTTTGAGGTTAGCTTGTTAGAGAATAGAGCTTTTGTAAGAGAACTCTTTTGCAATTGAAGCTTTCCATTGTTCCTCTCTTTGATCTTACTTTGTGCGCGTGTGTGTGTATGTGTGTGCATGTTTGTGTGCTTTCACTCATGCACTGGAGCTTTCACTTGCTCGTGGTCTTCATACCGTGTTGGTGCATTTCAAGCCTTCACATTTGGCTTGGAACCCTTGAAGGATATCACTATGTGAAGCAAGAACCATAGGAACTTAGTCTTATGACTTATTACCATTTTATCTCTTGTAAAAAGTCTAAATGACTTGACATGTAAATGATCACACCTACTTGATTAGATTTGTGGAAAATTGGATGGTGTAATTGGAGAGAATATCTCCCTACTTTAGAGGAGAGATTCTAGGGAGCTTAGATTTGAATTTCAAATTCAAATGATCACTCAACTCATATAAAAGTCAAGAGAAAAAGGTCGCGAAAAAGCTAGTCATTTTGAGCTCACATCCCGAGGCATTTCTGTACAATTAGTTGAGTGTGTGTGGCCTACTCCATAGCCTACACCTCTGAGTACCATTGAGTGATGTTTACCACACCAATGGGAATGTACACTTACATGATCTAATACAAATACTTACATTCATCATCTCTGTTTGTCTGAGTCATCTACTTCACGTCTGTCAACTTCAAAGGAGCATATCTCAGGATCTACTGAACCAAATCAAGTGATTCAAAGCATATTGGAGCCAGCTCCAAGCATACTACACGCCTACAAAATTTTAAGGTCAAAGGATCAGCCATATGGGAGAAATCGCTCTCGAAGTGAACTCTGGTATTCTGCTGCAGTGTTCCTAAAAAGTCGGGGGTACATATAATTTTGCTAAACTCATTTCTCAGAGTATAGTTTGTCATTTCTTCTCATTCCACTTGCAAATTGTAGCTTGATAAGCTAATTTAATATGTCCAGAAGGAATTTGATCAATTGTTAGTGTGCTGGTCACACTGAGTAAAAGACTGAGCAGGTGTCACTACAAAAATAGCAAGTTTTTTCTTGATTTTTGAAGTGTCAAGTTATCTGTTTTGATTTGATCATTACACATATCATTTGCAAAGTACATATATGCTTTCTTGGTATCATTTGGAAGCTAAGCAAGTGTACTAAGCATATCTGAAGCAAAGGAGGGCTGAAGCAAAGCAGGTCTAGCAGCTTCAACTCAATCTCTTGAGTGCATCCTACCGTTTTCTCCCAACAGTGGTATCAGAGCAAATAAGGTAAACATGGGAGATGGTTTTCCTTCATTCATTGACAAATTGGACAGGAACAATTACCAGGCTTGGTCTCTAAGGATGAAGACCTATCTACAAGGAAGAAGCTTATTTGGATACATATCAGGAGATGAGGAATTGCCCTCATTCAAAGCTAGAGGACTACCCACCAAGGATGAACAAGAGAGACTCAACCAATGGTGTGCAAAAGATGCTTTGGCAAGGTCTTACCTTCTTAACTCTATATCTGATTTCCTTTTACCTCATATAAGGAACTATAAGACTTCCCAAGAGACTTGGGAAACCTTGTCAACATATTTCTCTTCCAACACAAGGGCCAGGAAGAATCAACTGTGGATTGAATTCACAACCCTTAGGAAGCAGCCCAAGCAATCAGTTTCAGAGTATGTGACCAAGATTAAAGATGTGGCAGACCAATTAGCAAGCATTGGAGAGGAGATTGAAGAGGAGCAAACAGTCAGGCAAGTAACAAATGGACTCAAGGCAGATGATAAGTGGGAAAGCTTCACCACTGCAATGGACCTCTACATGGACATGCATACTCCAGATCTCACAACACTCATGGGCCAACTATTCACACATGAAGCAAAGTTTACAAAGGCAGGAGATCAATCAAAAGGTAACAACCCCTCTGCTCTATATACTGATAAGAAGGTTAAAGATAAAGGTAAAAATAAGAAGGTTGATGAAGAAGGTTCTACCTCCCAAGCAAACTATGCAAGGAGAGGTAGATCCTCAAGAGGAAGAGGCAGAGGAGGTAAGTCAGGTAGGGGGAGACCCTACAACTCATCACCATGCAACATTTGTGGATTGTCCAATCATACCACAGATGAATGCTACAAGAACTACAAGAATCACAGAGGAAGAAGCTATCAAAGAGGTGGATACTCTCAAGGGAGAGGCAGGTTAAACCAACACCAAGGCTACAATGGATACAACAATCAGTACAACAACAGTTACAACCATAATCACAATGGTAACTACCAAGGTGGATTCAGAAATAGAAGAGATTACAACAACTACACAGAGGAGCAAGATGACTCCCTATTGATCATGAATATGACCTCCAAGGCAGGTACAAATGATGATCACTTATTTTATATTGATTCAGGATGTTCTAACCATGTAGCTGGCAATGTGGCACTACTCTCTGATTTGGAAGAACCCAAGGGCAAACACCAGGTACAAACAGGTGATGATACTAAACACTCTGTTGTAAAGATTGGAAATGTAAAGACATGTGATGGTAACCAGAATCTATTGAGCAGGGTACTCTATGTACCAACCATCACCAAGAATCTAATGAGTGTTGGTCAGATTGTGGAGAAAGGTTTGCAAGTCAGATTCACTCAACATGGAGCATATGTGGAGGACCCAAGATATGGTTTCAAAAGAATAGCCAAGGGAGAAAAATTAGGTAGATTGTTTACTTTTGAGCTAGAAGACACCAAGAACATTGCTTTATATAATTACAAGGATCAAACACTTTCAGAGTTAGAAATATGGCACAAGAGGTTAGGTCACATAGGTGAAAGAACCCTAAAGCAAATGTGCAGGGATCAATGTGTGCTTGGGATACCTAATGTATCCAAGCAACACATGATTTACAAGTGTGGAGCATGTCAGTTTGGTAAGTCTCACAGGTTGCCATATTCAAAGAAAGGTTTCATGCATAAAGACTACCTAGACTTGGTACACACAGATGTTTGGGGACCTAGCAAGGACCCTTCCATTTCAGGATCAAGGTATTATGTGTCCTTCATTGATGATTATAGCATATGGACCATCTTATACTTTATGAAGCATAAAGATGAAGTGTTTAATTGTTTCAAGAGGTATCTTGCACTTGTTGAAAACCAAATAGGAAGAAGCTTGAAGAGGCTAAGGTCAGATGGTGGAGGAGAATACTTCTCCAATGAGTTTGAAGATTTCTTGCAGGAAAGAGG
This sequence comes from Ceratopteris richardii, assembly GCA_020310875.1. Classification (NCBI taxonomy): domain Eukaryota; kingdom Viridiplantae; phylum Streptophyta; class Polypodiopsida; order Polypodiales; family Pteridaceae; genus Ceratopteris; species Ceratopteris richardii. Next base: position 187,672,426 of record CM035415.1, read on the forward strand.
CATCAAAAGGGAGATAACTACAAGGTACTCACCTAAACAAAATGGGGTAGCTGAAAGAAGGAACAGACTCATTGTAGAAACAGCTAGGTCTATGCTTAATGAAAAGAAATTGCCAAATTATCTTTGGGCAGAGAGTGTATCTACTGCCACCTATCTCATCAACAGGTTGCCATCCAAATCTCTTGATGGTATGACACCATATGAAGCTTGGCATGGTAAGAGACCTTCTCTGGATCATTGCAAAATCTTTGGTTGTGTAGCATATGTGCATATTCCCTCATAGGTAAGGGGAAAGCTAGACCCTAAAGCTGAAAAATGTATCTTCATTGGTTATGATTTGAACCAAAAGGGATACAGATTCTACAACCCAACAAACAAAGGCTTCAAGGTAAGCAGAGATGTCATATTTGATGAGAATGACTCATGGTATGAGAATGAATGCAGGAAGGTTAGTCTACCCTATGACTTGCAAGAAGAGTTCCCAAAGCTAATCAAAGAGGAACCAAGCAATGAAGAAGATCCAAGCTCAGAAGATGATGACACTATCAATCTTGAGGAATTCAAAGCATGGAAGTCCAAAGGGAAGATGAAGATGAAGCAACTAGACGATATTCCAGAATCCTCAAATCAATCTGTTAGAAGATCTCAGAGAGCAAGCAAAAAACCAATCAGATTTGGGTATGACACATCACTTGTAACTAAACATTCTGTATATCTTGCAAAGGATTTGTTGAATGAAGAACCAGGTACCTATGAAGAAGCAATCACCAAACCAGAATGGAAAGGAGCTATGGATGAAGAAATGGAAGCTCTCAAGGAGAGTGATACTTGGGACTTGGTACCCAAGAAGGACTCTATGAAAGTGATAGGATCCAGATGGATCTACAAGCTAAAGAGGAATTCTGATGGAACAATAAAAAGGTACAAAGCTAGGTTGGTTGCCAAGGGTTTTGCACAAACTCAAGGCATTGATTATGAGGAGACATTTTCTCCTGTGGCTAAGATGCCAACTATCAGAATATTGGTGAGTGTAGCTGCATCCAAAAATTGGAACATGTACCAATTAGATGTCAAGAATGCTTTCTTGAATGGATGGATATCTGAAGAAGTCTACATGTCACAACCACCTGGCTATGAAGATCCCAAGAAGGTAAATTATGTGTGTAAATTGAAGAAGGCTCTATATGGATTGAAGCAGGCACCTAGAGCATGGAATTACAGGTTGACAACCTACCTCCAAGACCAAGGATTTGTGATGAGTAAAGCAGACACTTCTCTGTTCATAAAGAGAAGTAGTACAGAGGTAATTTACTTGTGTGTTTATGTTGATGACATCATCATTACAAGTAATGATGTCAATGGGATTAGACACATCAAAGGACAGATGATGAAAGAGTTCAAGATAAATGATCTTGGACTATTAAAGTACTTCTTAGGTCTTGAGTTAGTCTACACCAACTCAGGTATATATATCACTCAAAAGAAGTATGTACAGGATATGGTCAAGAAGTTTGGTTTGCAGGATGCTAAAGTCTCAACTACTCCAATGGAGGTCAACCTAAAGCTTAGTGCTCATGAAGGTGATGAAATACAAGACATTACAAGATATCAAAGCATGGTAGGTAGTTTGAATTATGCTACCTTGACAAGAATTGACATAGCATATGGAGTTAGTGTGCTAAGCCAATTCATGCACAAACCAAGGGTACCTCACCTAGAGGCAGCAAAGAAGATCTTGAAGTATCTCAAAGGAACTCAAAATCATGGTTTGTACTTTCCTTATACATCAGATATTGATATTAAAGTATATTCAGATGCAGATTGGGTAGGATGCAAGGATGATAGGAGAAGCACATCAGGTTACATTTGTTTTGCAGGAGATAAACCTATTTCTTGGTCAGCCAAGAAGCAACCTACAGTGGCATTGTCATCCACTGAAGCAGAGTATAGAGGGCTTGCCAATGCCACTCAAGACGTTATTTGGTTGAAGCTCTTGTATACAGAGTTAGGTCTATACACTAGACCTCCAATTATCTTTGGAGATAACACTAGCTCTCTTCACCTTGCAGCTAATCCAATATATCATGCTAGGACAGAACACAAAGAGGTTCATTACCACTATGTGAGGGAGAAGTTACTAAGCAAAGAGATTCAATTGACATATGTATCTACTAATATGCAATGTGCAGATTTACTCACTAAAGCATTGGATGGAAACAAGCTATGTAGATTCAAATCTATGATTGGATTGCAGGATGTGATTGAAGACTAAAGATGAAGACTTAAGCCAAAGTGCTTGGCTTGAAGGGGAGCTGTTGGTGCATTTCAAGCCTTCACATTTGGCTTGGAACCCTTGAAGGATATCACTATGTGAAGCAAGAACCATAGGAACTTAGTCTTATGACTTATTACCATTTTATCTCTTGTAAAAAGTCTAAATGACTTGGCATGTAAATGATCACACCTACTTGATTAGATTCGTGGAAAATTGGATGGTGTAATTGGAGAGAATATCTCCCTACTTTAGAGGAGAGATTCTAGGGAGCTTAGATTTGAATTTCAAATTCAAATGATCACTCAACTCATATAAAAGTGAAGAGAAAAAGGTCGCGAAAAAGCTAGTCATTTTGAGCTCACATCCCGAGGCATTTCTGTACAATTAGTTGAGTGTGTGTGGCCTACTCCATAGCCTACACCTCTGAGTACCATTGAGTGATGTTTACCACACCAATGGGAATGTACACTTACATGATCTAATACAAATACTTACATTCATCATCTCTGTTTGTCTGAGTCATCTACTTCAAGTCTGTCAACTTCAAAGGAGCATATCTCAGGATCTACTGAACCAAATCAAGTGATTCAAAGCATATTGGAACCAGCTCCAAGCATACTACACGCCTACAAAATTTTAAGGTCAAACGATCAGCCATCTGGGAGAAATAGCTCTCGAAGTGAACTCTGGTATTCTGCTGCAGTGTTCCTAAAAAGTCGGGGGTACATATAATTTTGCTAAACTCATTTCTCAGAGTATAGTTTGTCATTTCTTCTCATTCCACTTGCAAATGGTAGCTTGATAAGCTAATTTAATATGTCCAGAAGGAATTTGATCAATTGTTAATGTGTAGTGTGCTGGTCACACTGAGTAAAAGACTGAGCAGGTGTCACTACAAAAATAGCAAGTTTTTTCTTGATTTTTGAAGTGTCAAGTTATCTGTTTTGATTTGATCATTACACATATCATTTGCAAAGTACATATATGCTTTCTTGGTATCATTTGGAAGCTAAGCAAGTGTACTAAGCATATCTGAAGCAAAGGAGGGCTGAAGCAAAGCAGGTCTAGCAGCTTCAACTCAATCTCTTGAGTGCATCCTACCATTTTCTCCCAACATACCGGTCCTCACGTCTCCGCGGATTGACAAGTAAAGGAGGTGGTGCTTACGCTTGAGCTACACCAAATTTTGGCGCCGTTGCCGGGGAGAGAGCTTCGAGGACGAGCGTTGTGATGGTAAGATTGTAGATTTGCGACGTTGGAAGGTAAAAAAATTATCATTTCAGTTCATTTTCTATTTTTTCCTCTTCATCTTCATCATCATCATCATCTCCACCTTCTTCCATCTTCTTCTTCATAGAAATTTCTTGTTTTTTAGTGCATTTTCACCATTTCCATACCATTTTTCATGCATTATTGTGTGAGAGGGAGTTAGGAGGTGCAAGGGAGAGCAAGCGCTGTGCTTTTTCATGATTTTCTGCACATACAGAGTTCACCATTGCTCGACGCTCAAAAATTCGAAGTTCTCGCCAAAAAACACGATTCTGTGATGAAAATCGCGATTCTGTGAAAATTCAACATTTTTTGAAGTAGAACAAGCTCAAGCTATACTCAAGACTAGTCAAAAATTCAATCAGACAAACTCTCTCAAACCGGATTTGCATTTCCAAGGCTTAGTAGAAAGATTAGAGCAATTGGTAAACAAACCACAAGTTTCTTTACGTCCACAGGCTCAACCAGTTAATGAAAGAGGAAGCTCACCACCAATGGGAGCTTATGTTCCTAATTCCACGGATGTCGGAATACCTCCTTCAATTCAACAGTACTCTTAAGAGTTCTTGCGGGAAATACAAGAAGATAAATGGGCCAAGGAGAAGGGTAACTCCCCTCCTATTCTTGAGATTGATGATCTTCATGATCAATTTCCCCAAGGCATTCCATCTATTTACGGAGATGAAGCAGAACAACAAGAAGACGAAGGGTTAGAATTTGAATCTAATACCTTAGAAGAACTACCTCAATTTCCAGGCCCATGGGAATCTGAATCTCTCCAGATTAGAGCTCCCACAATACTAGTAAGAAATGAAGACTCAGTGGTTCCAAGGAACACGGATGTCGTGAAGAACACTAGGTTCAGTGTCATCTCACTGTAGAAGAGCTGCTCAAAGCAAAACCTCAGCTATGGAATCATGTGAAGGATCAGGTTCCAGAACTTTATTCCAACATGCCAAAAGCAAGCTCTAAGCAAAGGGTACCAGAGATACCTCTAGACAAAATAGGGGACATGTGTGAGGGTGAAGAGGGTAATACTTATCTTCCAATCACCTGCCAAGGTTACACAACCAAAGCAATCATAGATTCCGGTGCTGGTGTTGCTATTGCGACCACCTCCTTGTGGAAGCAATGGGGCAAACCCACATTAAGACCAACTAGAATGAAGCTTCAAATGGCTGAAGGTCATTTTGAAAGACCTCTAGGATTGCTCGAAGGGATGACTCTAACCACTTGTGGCGTGGAGTTTGAACATACATTTGCTATATGTGACTTTGAGAAAAATAACGTCTATGAGATGATCCTAGGAAGACCCTTCCTACAACTATTGCAAATAGTACAGGATTGGGGAACCAACTCCTTGTACTTACAACACTTAGGGGTCACCACCAAGGTCAATTTGAAGGATTACTCCTTCAGAGATGTGCCACCCCTACAGTGGAATCCTATCCACAAAGCGAAAGAAGATTCCATCTCTGTGCATTCTGAAAGTTCACATGATCCATCATGGCTGCACGAAGATACTCATTTGTGGATGTGCAAGGTCGCAGAGGAAGAGGAAAAACGCTTGAAAGTGAGAGAAGAAGGAACTTCACCAGGAGATAGACCAGTTAAAGACCCAGCCTATACACCGATGATCTTTCCAGATGAGGAATTTGAGCCTCATGGCTGGCCAGAAATCTTAGCCACCATGGACATTGCTGTCAATGAAGAACAATGGACACCTCATTGTGATGAGGAGGGTTATGATATCTCAGTGTTCATGTGTGAGCCCTTGCTAGAAGAATGTGACCCTAGTGATGTCATAGAAGAAGAAGAGAATGACGATGATATAGAGTCCATTGTGATGGATAGTTGCTTTAACTCAGAGCAGCACTATCTAGAAGATATAGGAGTGTTCACCCAAAAAGAAGAAGAACCTCTCACAAGTATTAAAATGGTAAATTCGAAGGATGGAAGTGAGAGCAGTCAAAAGAAAAAGAAAAGAAAAGCAGTGAAACAAGAAGAGGAGGAATCTTTGTTTGAAGTACCAGAAAACTTCAAGAAATATGAAGTTGACGACTGCAAAATTTTGGTACGAATGCCTAAGAGAGAGGCCATCATAGGAGAATCATATGATAATAAAGAAAAGGCCAAGAAGATTGTAGTGACCATCAAAGAGAACGAAGAGAGATGCACATATATAGGAGATGACCTAAGTGCAAGAGAAGAAATGGAGCTTGTAGCTCTATTAAGGGAATATAGGGATGTGTTTGCGTGGCACTATAGAGACTTGAAAGGGGTAGATCCAAGAATTTTCCCTCATACTATCCCCATGACTGCTGATGCCAAGCCCACCAAACAGAAACCCTACACATATAATGATACCTATGCAGCCAAAATAAAAGAAGAAATTGATAGGCTGATTGAAGCTGGATTCATCTATGAGATTGAGCATACTGAATGGGTGTCCCCCATTGTAGTGGTACCCAAGAAGAACGGGAAGATGCGAGTGTGTATTAACCTTAAAAAAGTTAATGCCACTACGATCAGAGATAGTTATCCACTTCCAATCACAGAACACCTATTGGAGCGTGTTGTAGGAAAGGAAGTTTATAGCTTCCTTGATGGATTTCTAGGTTACAATCAAGTAGCCATTGCCCCAGAAGATCAACACAAAACAGCTTTTGCCACAGAGTGGGGAATCTTTGCATTTCGTGTTATGCCATTCGGGCTCACAAATGCACCTGCAACATTCCAACGGCTCATGTGTCATGTCTTCAAAGAGTTCTTGCGAAAGAGCTTAGAAGTATATGTGGATGATTTATGTGCTCATTCCCAAGAAAGAAGATTTCACATCCCTGAACTCAGACAAATCTTCAACAAGTGTAGAGAATATCGAGTGTGTCTGAACCCAGAAAAGTGTGTGTTCATGGTGCATCAAGGTAAAATCTTAGGTCATATTGTTTCTAAGAATGGAATCTCAACCGACAAAGATAAGGTACAAGCCATAGCAGAGCTGCCAAGGCCAAGGAATGTCAAAGAGGTTCAAGCTTTTATGGGCCATTGTGGATATTACCGTAGGTTTATCCACATGTACGCGATCATAGCTAGACCCCTTTATGCCTTGTTGTCTAATTTTGAGTGGAACGATGAATGCAAGAATTCTTTCAATGAACTGAAGAAACGTTTGTGCACAGCACCAATACTGACCACTCCTGATTGGAATAAATCATTCCATGTACATGTGGATGCATCCAATCATGCCATAGGATGTGTGCTAGCACAACCCACAGGTGAAGGAAACTTAGACTTGCCCATAGCATATGCTAGTAGACAACTCACCGCAGCTGAACGAAACTATACCACGACTGAGCGAGAGGGCTTAGGCATGGTATATGTTGTGAAGAAGTTTAGACACTATTTATTGGCCAACAAGTTCAAGTTTTTCACTGATCATCAAGCTTTGTTATATTTGGTCAATAAACCTTGCAATACTGGACGCTTAGTAAGATGGTTCCTCTTACTAATGGAATATGACTATGAAGTTGTTGTCAGGAAAGGTAGAACCCACCTTCGGGCAGATCACCTTTCTCGCATGACTTCAGGAGAGTCACCACAAGGAGTGTCTGATGAATTACCCGATGCTTATCTGTTCAATTCAGAAGTTGTTCCTAAATGGGCAAATAAGTTGGTACCAGTCCTAACCTTCGGACCTGCAAATAAGAATGTGAAAACATCACAAGAAGAAATTGTAAAATCACAAAAATATCACATATTGGCAGGAAGCATGTACAAACAAGATACTGAGGGTGTATTAGCTTGTTGCGTCGAGGATGATGAACATAGTAGTTGGTTGCAGCAAGCTCAGGAAGGATTGCTAGGAAATCACTATTCTAAACAACGAACATTGCAGAATCTGAAGCGTTTAGGAGTGTATTGGCCTAGCATGGACAAAGAAATACATGAGTGGATTAAGAATTGTCCAATGTGCAGAGAGAGACCCCCGGTGGAGCATGCAACCCTTTATCAAGTGTCATTAATTCCAGATTGGAGTGCTCCATTGGTAGAGTTTATGAGATCGGGAAGATTACCCAAAGAGGCTAGTCTAGCAAGAAGACGAAGCATGGAGCAAGAGGCTCAAGGCTATGCCTTAGTAGGGGACAACCTATACCGAAGAGGCAAAGATGGTTACTTAAGACTATGCGTTCATGAATCAGACTATTTAAAGGTCTTAGAGACTGCACAGAGCGGTGTTGCAGGTGGACACTTTGGTCCGGATCGAGTAATCAAGACCATTCTATTCTCAGGACTTTGGTGGCCAACTCTTCATATGGATGCACATACCTATGTGAAGAAATATGACACATGCCAACGTGCGCAATATCCTATCAGAAAAGACGAGATGCCTTTGAGGCCCATGATGGGAGGACGTGCATTCTCAAAGTGGGGTATAGACTTTGTAGGTCCTATTAACCCCCCAGCTAGAAACTCCCATGCAGAGTACATCATTGTAGCCACAGATTACCTTACAAAATGGGTAGAAGTCAAAGCCACAACAAAGACTGATGCTCAGACGACGGCTAAGTTCTTATTCGAGAATGTGTTCACGAGATATGGACTACCAATAGAGTTAGTGAGCGATAGAGGCACACACTTCTTGAATGAAGTCATTGAAAATCTTCTCCAAGAATTCTTGGTGATACATAAGAAGCCTGCCCCCTATCACCCACAAGCTAACGGACAAGCCGAGAGCACCAATAAGATCTTCTGTAACGTATTGACAAAACTGGTAAATAATAAACGCTCTGATTGGGACAAGCAACTTCATCATGTTGTTTGGGCTTATCGAGTTGCCTACAAAACGGTACTCAACGCCACCCCATTTCATATGGTCTTTGGACAGAATGTTGTGCTACCATTGGATTTCCTAATTCCAGCTTTAAAGGTAGCACAAGAGCATGAGTGGAATGGACATGAGTTGTCCTCTAGGGTCTTTGATCTAGAACGCTTAGGTGAGACGAGGCTACGAGCGGCAGCAGGTATCTATGCTGCAAAGAAAAGGCAAAAGGCATACTTTGATGCACACATCAAGGATAAGGGACTGAAAGAGGGAGATCTAGTGTTGGTTTATACACTAAAACAACATGCCCGCAAGTTGGATAAAAGAGGATATGGACCCATGATCATTAATAGAATTTCCACTAGTGGTGCAGTTCAGTTGGCCACTCTAGAAGGAGATATCTTGCCCAACTATATTAGTGGATGTAGAGTCAAGTTATACCAAGAACCTCTTACAGAGGATATGCTTACAAGACTCAACACTGCTAAGAAGAGAAAAGAAGAGGAGTCAAGGGTGAGAGAAGAAGCACAAGCAAAGGCTAGAGAGTGCATAAGGCGAAATAAGTTACAGCGATTAGGCCTAGATGTCAACTCAAAAGCCCCAAAATATCAAATGGATATGTGCCAAAAATCAGGCATAGCGACTTCTCAAGTCATTGACCGACGACCCTTTGTGACCATAGAGATAGGACAAGGGAAGGATGCAAGGACTGTGAAAGCATTAATTGACTCGGGTGCAGCAAGTAGTGCAGTTAGACTTTCCTACTGCCAAGACTTGCAGTTGAACATCAATCCCATAGAAGCTCATCTCATAGGATTGGGAGGTGTGGAAACCCCTTGTTTGGGTGAGGTGGAACTTCCCATCTACCTTCAAGATGTTCGAATGAAAGTCAAAGCGCTAGTGTGTCAAGATGAGAACCTTACAGAACCACTTGTTTTGGGTCAAGATTGGATTTATGACCATGCAGTAAACTTAAACCTAAGAAGTCAAATTCTTCAAGTTTGGGTACATGAACAATGCATTACAATAGAATTAGAGAACTGCATGCTCCCAGATCATGGCACCACACACTCTCTTAGTTCTTCTAAGACTAATCATATGGAAGAAGATGTATGTGTCAAAAGCTCTATGATGCGGAAGAAGTCAATTGTGGAAGAACAGGCTCAACAACAAGCGAACTTCTCCTCTGGGGCAGGGACTAATGCCACCACAACAACTCAACCAACAAAGCAAGCACAACCGAACAGAACAACTACCATATCAAATAGACAACGAGATTTCCAAAGGAAGGTAGTCCCGAGCATGAAGCAGATCTGGATAGGAAAAGGAGAGCAACCATCACCCTTGGCCCCACAAACCCCATCCAGACAAGTCAACCAGGCCAGAAGACGAAGGAAGAAGATCGGACAAGCTCAAACACAAGATCTCCAACAAATTTGGGTGCCTAAGAAATTAGCTGCAGCTCAACAAGGGCGATTACAGATGTGGGTACCTAAGAAGCCCTTACATCTACAACAACCTATGTTCTCCCACATGCGAAAGGTCTCAACACAGAAGCCAAAAGGAGAAGAGGGTAAGAACCACGTACAGAGACCGAAAGGAGATCAAATCAGCTCTTCAACAATAGTAGGAAGATGTGCAAAAAGGATATGGGGTTGGAAGCCAAAAGTACAAGTAGCCTCCATCGAACCAAAGAGCCAACCACACTCGATACCACAGTTCAGAAAGCATCCAACAAGGAAGACGCCTGAAGTAATCTCTAGAGTGCCAAATGCTGTTCTAAAATGGATCCCCATCAAGAGGAAGGATCAGTGGTCATCTCGAGATCCAATGGATACCTCCAACAAAGATGACATCAACATCTGTAGGTGACATCAGGCCTCGACGAGCGACAACCATGTGCTCCTTGCACAACCATGTCTTTTGCACCATTCAAGTCATGCATTTCCAAAGTATGCATTATATAGGGCCACATTACATGGTTGTGCATAGACACAATTGAGAGTCCCATGCACTAGAGCACATTGACACATGTAAACCACTTTTTGATACTAAACTTTGCCTTCTTGTTTTGTGAATTTGCTCAAAAAAAAAAAAAAAAAGAGAGAGGGAAAGAACTTGTTCCCAGGTTTCGCTCATGGAACATGAATGATTCATGCTTAGTTGAAGATTGAACCATCGATTCCTGGGCATTTATCAGTTTGGATAGAAGTGTGTCTCGGCTAGCAGATGATGTAATTGCTGCCTTATCTGGTAGATGTCAAGAACTTAGCATGAACATGGCATCCACACCTATGGTTTCCCCTTACCATGGTGGGAGTGAAGATCTTGAAGGTCCACAACTTGAGTGATGCTTAACTACTGCATGTATGAGAGCATCCAAGGAGATATTTGCAAGAGTTTCTTTGGTACCCCGCAAATCCTTGTCTGTATACTAGATGAGCAGACTCCTGCTTATGGTGAACTAAAGAGAATATGTGAAACTAAGCTTGGTGTAGTTACCCAGTGTTGTTTGTCAAAGAATATAAAGAAATTCAATTCTCAGTATTTGGCAAACATTGCTTTGAAAAGAGAAGACAGAACCCGGCACTCAAAAAATTTTTCGGTGGACCAGCAACATGGGCATTCATCGACATTGTTCCATCACAAATGCCACGTATACAACGTGAAGAGATAGACATCAATCAACCCTTCACCACGGTAAGTATCTTTACTCTGGCAACATCATAACCATGATAGATTCGGAAACCTCTTCATCAGCATACCCTTGAGCACTTAGCTCAAGACCCGCAATTTTTGCACCATACTTCTTCCAATGCATTTTCCAAGTAAGCATGCGTAGGGCTACATTACAAGGCCGCGCACAAGGCACATACTTTTTTCAACCCATGCACATACACACTTACCCATCATTCACTATGGGTTATGAGTACTTGGCCTGACTACTCTGAACATCATCTTTAGAAGCGCTAGAGGACATCCTGGGGCAACATCAATACCTAGGAAGCAATTCAAAGCTAGCAGTTGCTCCAACTCAATCTTGATACACATTCATGCAGGAATCCACAGAAGAAGCACATTCCAAGGGACTACGACTTGCAAAGGCATGCAGTGACAAATGAAGGACCGGAAAACCAACACTGCCAAATTTGGAAGATAGACGGCTCTTGTTCATACAGAATGGATACTACCTCCCAAGCACTACATGGAACAACCACTACAACAAGGGTCTGTCAGGGACGACAGACTTGAGAGGGGGGGGAGTGTTGAAGCTGAAGGTCAAGGACAAAGCATAGGAACATATCTAAGAGGTGGACACACAAGAAGAAGGAGCAAGTAGGGAGCTCCAAGAAGTGTATGTCAAATTTTCACAAGAATTCCTTACAAAAATAGTGATTTTCATCACTAAAAACCATTGTAAATACCATTTTCTATTTTTCTAACTCCATTTTGTTCAAGCCAAGGACTCCTTGAGCTTGAGGAGTATTAGAACTATCGTCCTACTAATTTTCATAATTTTTAGACTCCGTTTGAGCCCTCAAATAAGCCTTGGAACCTAATTTTTAACTAGGTCGGACACTAGGTCTCGACAGGGCCAAAACTAGTCAAAAAACTATAAAAAGAGCTAGAGAGCTCATTTTTGAGGTTAGCTTGTTAGAGAATAGAGCTTTTGTAAGAGAAATCTTTTGCAATCGAAGCTTTCCATTGTTCCTCTCTTTGATCTTACTTTGTGCACGTGTGTGTGTATGTGTGTGCATGTTTGTGTGCTTTCACTCACGCACTGGAGCTTTCACTTGCTCGTGGTCTTCATACCGGTCCTCACGTCTCCGCGGATTGACAAGTAAAGGAGGTGGTGCTTACGCTTGAGCTACACCAGACCATCAAACTTAGGTGGACAGATTTGAAGACAACGTCGAGCTAGCTCTTCACTTGACTTCTGAACACCTACTCCCGCCATTTGATCTCGTAGATTCTTTATGCGAGTGATAAACAACTTTGTAGTCTCCCCATCAGCAAACTGTTCTGCTGCAAGCTGATTCTCCAAGTTCTGAATCCGTGTCTGATTACGAGTTTCATATTGATTTCTCAATATGATCCATGCTTCACATGCCTTCATAGTATGCTGAATGAGAGTTAGAACACTATCACAAGTACTTGTAACAAGAGCATAGAGTGCATCTGCATTTCTATGTTTCCAGGCACATAGGAGATCAGCATCAGGAGAAATCATTCGACCAGGATTATTTGGATCACGTCTTTCTTGGGGCTCATGATCAGTCCCAAGAACAGTCTCCAAAAGCTCATACGAATCAAGAATAGAAGTGATTTTGAACTTCCATAGGGTGTAGTTTGTACCATCAAGTTTACCTTCTGGGAAGGCTGGTGGCCGTATCGGCAACGTTGGGATGACCGGCATCATTGCTGCTCTTGCTTGTGCACCACCTACTCCTGTTGATGAACCACCTTGGCCCCCAGTTGTAGATGATGATGCACCGCTTGACATCTTCTCTCTTTTTTTGTTCAGACTTCTGCAACCTCTGCATTTCTGCTTCTGCACCACTTAGAGCCTCTTGAGCTCTGATACCATGTAAGAAAGTAACAGCACAGCGGAATAGACCTGTAGACAGAGTTGAGAGAAAAATGCAGACAAAGATAGATGGAGACGGAGAGATAGAGAACTCAAATTCTCAGATTGCCAAGCGTAATGCAGTTACAATGATGGTGTTGTCCAACCATGCGCTCCCACTGTGGAGCTTAGATGGCGATCTAGACAGACTCTAGATGAAGGGCTTACTAGTGCGCAATGCTATGTAAAGCTTAACCTGGGCCATGCTTATATAGCTTTTACAAGGCGGTTCGGTATAGATAAACGTAGTCGAGAGATACAAAATAGTCGATAAAATATATGATCTGACAATATCTCCACGACCAGAAGTCCTCCCGTCTCGGCCCTACGGGCCAGGGGGATAGGCCCTCCGGATCCTGCAGAAGGGGGCAAGCCCCCATCTGCACTCCCCCGATTAAGGTTCTATGGGGAAACCGCACGACACCATAGGGCCTTTATTTTCACCTCAAATGGCAACCTAATTGCCTTGAAGTTTATGCCCTACCTAACCTTACGGCTAGGCTCACAAATGTCACAAAGAAGGAGATAAGGAAGAGAGCTCACACACACAGATTGAGGCAAGGAAGAATGATCTTCTTCTTCTTCTTCTATTAAATAAAAGGAATGTACAAGAATGACCTAAAAACAAGAATACAACAAGTGCAATATATAAAGATTAGTACATAAGGAAAACCTAATATCCCCGAATGAGTGAGCTGGCAAGAAACAAATGTGCCATCACTCTTGGTAGATAAATCTAATAAAGCTCAATGAAGTATCCGTGACATATACCGGCATGACCACTATACATGTCAGAGAAACAAAAAACTAGTACGTGTCATCCTGGATCATCACATGTTGAGCTTGATATCTCAACACTCCCGCACAAGCTCAACGCCATATCCTGTAATCCAAGCATCTCCCGAAACTTCTTCAACTTCTTAGCTCCAAGTGCTTTGGTGAAAATATCAGCAACATGCTCATCTGCTCTCACATAAACAAGATCAATATCACCTGCTAATACCTTCTCTTTGATGAAGTGATAATGTACCTCGATATGCTTTGTTCTAGCATGAAAAATAGGGTTCCGTGCTAACTGTATGCTGCTAAGATTATCACAATAGATAGTGATAGGCTTTTGCACTTCCACACCTAAATCTGCAAGTAACATCTCCAGCCATGATGCCTCACATGCTGCCATTGCAGCACCTCTATACTCAGCCTCTATACTCAACAAAGCAACAGTGCGTTGCTTGTTACTGCTCCATGTAATAGCTGCACCTCCAAGTGAGAAAAGAAAGCCACTAGTAGATCTTCTATCTGGAGTACTACCAGCCCAATCGGCATCGGTGTATCCATGAACCTGCAACTCCACACCAGCTTCATAAAACAATGCATAATCTAAAGTAGCACTCACATAATGTAGAGTGTGCCTCAGAGCATCCAAATGTGAATTCCTGGGAACCTGCATAAACTAACTTTCAAGTCCAACAGTATAACTTAGATCAGCCCTTGTAATTTTGAGATATATAAGACTTCCCACAATTTTCTTATACATAGTAGCATTTTCCAATGCTTCACCTGATGTAGTATCCAATTTCAAATTATGATGCAGTGGCATAGAAATTGGCTTACAATCAGCCATACCATGCTTCTGTAGCATATTCAAGGCATATTGCCTTTGTAACAACCATATACCTGTTTCTGTATATATAAACTCAATGGCCAAGAAATAGCATAGCGCACCAAGATCTTTCTTTTCGAATTCCTGCATAAGAAGTTTCTTTACCTCTTTGATGCTTTCTTCATTATCACCACCTACAATCAGGTCATCAACATAAATAGCCACAATAGTGATGCCATCATCAGCCTTCCTTGCATATAGCGAGTGATTTGCATCACACATAGAGAACCCAATGCTGGTTAAGTAATCAGCCATCCTTGCATGCCGTGCACGAGGGGCTTGCCTCAGTGCATACAAAGCCTTTTTCAACCTGCAAACATATTTTGGATGCTTTGAATCTTCATATCCTTGTGGCTGGTCCATATATACTTCTTCCTATAACTCACCATGTAGGAAAGCATTCTTCACATCCATCTGATGTAAAGTCCATCCTTTTGCTGTAGCTAATGCAACAAGTGTTCTGAGAGTAGACATTTTAGCTACAGGGGTGAATGTTTCCTCATAATCAATGCCATATGTTTTTGCATAACCTTTAGCGACCAATCGTGATTTATACATGCTTATGCTATCATCAGCATTATGCTTTACCTTGTAAACCCATATGTAGCCTATGGATTTCTTTCCTTGTGGCAATGGAATCAACTTCCATGTATCATTTCCATAAAGTGCAGGCATCTTCTCATCCATAGCTTTTTCCCAATCTGTGTTACCCATTGCATCTTCAAAACAAGAAGGTTCAGCATCTTGTATTACCTTTGTCATGTAAGCACAATGGCAAGCCATGTAACTATCATATGTCAATCATTGCATTGAATTACGCATGCTCCCAGATCTTCTTGGTCCTAGGTCACTTCTCCTTGTATCATCTAAATGTGCCCTTCTTACTCCTGGAGTCTTCACAGAGGGCAATCCAAGTTCCTCATCAAGACTCTTTTCTGAACCACTTGAATCTCCATCACCATCTTCAAAACCTGCACATGTTTTACTACCAGCAGAAAGCTTTTCTTTACCTTTCTTGGATGTATTTGATGAATTTGCTGGACTGAAATTTCCACGCAATCTTCCACTCCATGGATTTGAGTTGGAACTATTGCTTGCTGATGCATCCGGTCCACTCAAAACTTGAGATTCTACACTTGCGTTTTCAACATTTTCTTTGTCATTTGGTTCAAGATTAAGTCCTTCTTTGGCATCTGCATAGAAGCTTGAGATTTCATCAAATACCACATCTCTGCTCACCTTCACCTATCGTGTGAGTGGGTTATAACATTTGTACCCCTTTTGCTCAAGGGAGTATCCAATGAAGACACATTTTTCTGCTTTCGAATGAAGCTTCGTCCTCAACTCATCTAGAACATGTACATATGCAAAACAGCCAAAAACTTTCAGATTTGATAAGTTTGGATTTTTACCTATAAACTTTTCTTTAGGTGTAACTTGATGTACAACAGCAGTCGGAGTTCTATTCATGATGTATATAGCAGTATGCACAGCTTTTGCCCAATAACAATGAGGCATATTCCTCTCAGCCATCAAGGCTCATCCTATTTCTGCAATATGTCTATTTTTGCGTTCAGCAACGCCATTCTGTTGTGGTGTGTACCTACATGAAAACTAACGCCGAATTCCATGATTTTTTAGAAAACTATTGAACTCATTTGACATGTATTCACCTCCTTCATCAGATCTTAATGTCTGAATGTACTTCCTTGTCTGCTTTTCAACACCTCGCATTTCTCTTTCATGAAATATACCCGTACTTTGCGTGTATGGTCATCAATGAAGGTAACATAAAACCTGCAACCGCCCATAGATGTGGTCTTTGCTGGACCCCAAACATCTGTATGTACTACTTCTAGTACATTCTCACTAACATGCTTGTCATGTGGAAATGATGCTCTTGACTGTTTACCAAATTGACATGCTGCACATACCTTTTGCATTTCTGCAACTTTGAAATTTGGTAGTCCATGGACAATCTCCTTTGACTGCATCAATTTCAGCCTTTGCAAGTTTGCATGTCCAATCCGTTTGTGCCATATCTCTATATCTGCAATAACTCCTGCACCTTTTGCAAACATGGTTGCATTCATTCCAGGAATCTTCACATTTAAGGTGAACATATAACCAACTTTGTTTCCTTTAGCAACCAATCATCCATCCTGCTTGTACTCTTCTACATATAATCCATCAGCATTGAACCTGACTTGTAATCCCTAGTCAACCATTTGTCCAACAGAAACCAGATTGTTTGTTATATTTGGAACATGCAACACATCAGCAAGATGTTTTACCTTCCCATCCTCCATAGACAATGCTATGTTTCCTGTATGCTCAATAGGATGTGATGTATCATCACCTCTTTCAACATATCTAGGAACTGGCATTTTCTGCAAAGTACTAAACCATTCTGCATGACTGGTCATGTGATTTGAAGCACCTGAATCAACATACCAGAGATTATCATTCGATTTTGAAACACCAGCAAACATCGTATTCATCATGTGATATTGAACCATAAACAGCTTCTTAGAATCATCTCCACTTCTGGATGCATAGTTGTTTTGCTACCTTCTGTTATTTTGATTCTTCAACCTGTAATCACGTTCAAAGTGTCCACGTTTACCACAATTCCAGCATCCTTTACTATCATTACCTGAATCATTTCTTTGGAAATTTCTGCGACCTCTTTGGCTTCCCCTGCCTCGAAACTATCGTCTTCCTCTTGCATGATTCTGTTGTTTACCTTGGTCTTGGTCACTGTTTCCTCTTCCACTTCCAAAACCTCTACCTCTACCTCTTCCTCTACCAGAGTAGAATACCTGCTCAGAACTAGGCTTTCCAAGGACCTCAAAGGTGTGGATCCCTCCATTTGTTCTCATTGAATACCAATGACACTTGATGCAAAACCATCAAAGCAATGCCCTTACACTTATAATGATGTTTATGCAACAAAAATTAAGGAAGAAATAGACAAGCTATTAGCACCCGGATTCATTTATGAGATAGAACACACTGAATGGGTGTCACCATTAGTATTTGTGCCCAAAAAGAATAAGAAACTAAGAGTGTGCATTAATCTAAAGAAAGTCAGCACAACCACGATCGTGGTAGCTACCCATTACCTATCACTGATCACCTCTTGGAAAGAGTTGTAGGTAAGGAAGTCTATAGCTTCCTGGATGGATTCTTTGGATACAACCAAGTGGCTATTTCTAGTGAGGACCAGCAGAAGACCGCATTTGCAACTGAACGGGGAGTCTATGCTTTCAGGGTAGCAGGTGAGACAAGGAAAAATCCTAGGACACATTGCATCTAGGAATCGAATATCCACTGATGAAGACAAGATCAAAGTAATTCGAGAACTCCCAAGACCAAAAAATGCAAAGGAATTGCAAGCATTTATTGGTTATTGTAGATACTATCATCAATTTATCCACATGTATGCTATAATTGCCAAGCCGTTGTATGGATTGTTAACTCAATTCACATGGATAGACAAATGTGAGAGAGCATGGAATGAACTAAAAAAATCACTTAGCACAACACCTATTTTGAAAACACCCAACTGGAACAAGCCGTTTCATATTCATGTGGATGCTTCCAACTATGCACTAGGATGCATTCTAGCTCAACCGATAGATGAAGGAAAATTGGACCACCCTATTGCCTATGCGAGCAGACAACTAAATCAAGCTGAACGAAACTGTACAACTATGGAGCGAGAAGGTTTAGGGATGGTGTACGCTGTAAAGAAATTCAAACACTACCTTTTAGCCAACAAGTTCAAGTTCTTCATAGACCATCAAGCCTTATTGTACTTAGTCAATAAGCCTTGTAACATGAGAAGACTAGTGAGATAGTTTCTATTGTTAATGGAGTTTGATTTTGAAGTGATTGTAAAAAAAGGAAATACCCACGTGAGAGCTGATCATCTCTCTAGGTTAACACATGGAGAACTACCTAGTCGAGTACCCGATAATTTGCCAGAAACTTACATATTCAATTTGGAAGTATGTCCTAAGTGGGCAAAAAAGCTAATTCCAATACTCACTCATGGACCACAAGAGTCAATTAACAAGGAGTTTAGAAAGGAAATTTTGCAACCACGTAACTTACACATTGTATCTGGAGGTGTGTACCATAAAGAACCCAACGGTGTATTGTCTAGATGTGTATTAGAAGACGAACAGAAGAACTTGATTGGAAAAGTGCACATAAACAAATGGAGAATGCTCAAGGGAACTCATGGAATTCTAAGGGAATTGAAACGATTAGGAGTCTATAGGCCTTATATGCCTAAGGATGTTCATGAGTGTGTTGTTAGTGGCATGAAATTTCACGAAACCACTCCAGATGACCATACATCATTACCCTTCTCTACAATAGCACCCAACTGGAGTAAGATGTTAGTGAAATTCTTGAAGACACGAGAGCATGAGGACAGAACTAGTTCAGTAAGGAAATGATCCCTAGAAGAAATAAGTAAGGATTATGTTATGATAGGGAGACAATTATTCAAGAGAGGGAAAAACAATCAACTAAGACTATGTGTACATGAAGGACAGTGCTTACTCATTTAGAAATGGCACATGCAGGTGCCATAGGAGGACATTTCTCAGCCGAAAGAACTGTAAAAATGATTCTCTTTGCAGGCTTGTGGTGGCCAACTCTACATATGGATGCAGACACCTACGTACAAAGTTGTGAGGCATGCCAAAGAGCTAAGTACCCTATTAGACGAGATGACATGCCTTTGAGACCTATGATTTGCATGAGAGCCTTTTCGAAATGGGGTATTGATTTCATAGGACCTATTAATCCACTAGCCAAAGGATCACAGGCTGAGTTTATAATAGTGGCAGCAAATAATCTAACTAAATGGGTAGAAGCAAAAGAAACTAGAAAAAATGATGCTCGGACCACAACTAAGTTTTTTTCCTTTTTAGCACATCTTTACTCACTTTGGACTACCGATAGAGATCGTAAGTGATCGAGGAATGTACTTTATTAACAAAGTAATAGAGTCCTTGATGAATGAATTCTTAGTGATTCATAAAAAATCAGCCCCTTATCATCCTCAAGCAAATGGTCAAGCAGAAAGTTCCAACAAAGTGTTGTGCACTATATTGACAAAGATAGTCAATAATGGAAGCTCAGATTGAGACAAACAATTGCATCATGCAATTTGGGCCTTCTGTGTGGCCTACAAAATAGCCATTGGAACTACACCATTCAACCTTGTGTATGGACAAAATGCAATCCTACCAATTGATTTCTTGGTGCTTACTTTAAGAGTAGCACAACATTATGAATGGATAGGACATGAGTTGTCCAAGCAACTCGAACAAATTGAGAAGCTACATGAAACAGAACTACAAGATGTTGTGGGAATTTATGTCCTCAAGAGGAAACAAAAAGCATATTATGTTTCACACATCAAAGACAAAGGCCTAAAAGAAGGAGATTTATTCCTAGTGTATACTTTGAAGCAACATGCCAAGAAGCTGCAAAAATGTGGATATGGACCCCTAATAATCAATAGGATTTCAACGAGTGGAGTAGTCAACCTAACCACATTGGATGGAGATATACTTCCTAATTACATAAGTGGTTGTCGAGTAAAGCAATACATACAACCATTGAGAGATCAAATGTTAGCACGACTTGTTAGTATATGATCAATGTCTACCCCTCATGATTGTATGCACATTTTGTAAGGCCCCCTTTATGAGGAGAAGCCAAGCGTGCATTACCCAATTGATGAGAATCCCAACTTGCATGTTGGATGAAGGTCATATTGGACCATGTAAGGTATTATAAGGAAAGGGAGTTACTAGGGTCCCCAATTGTGGGGTCCGGGGCAGTGGTGAGCAGCCCCGGCTGGGGGCTCCAAGGGGGCCAGCGGGCCCCGTGGCTGGGGGGGTCCTAGGGGGCCAGCAGGCCCCCTGGTGGGGGTCCGGGGGCAGCGCCCCTGGCACGACGGTAAAGGGAATATTCCATTGAATATTCCCTATCGGAGTCAGAAATCATTTATATTTGTTAGGTCGGTTCAACCAGTCTAAGTCGTGTATGGCAATTACGTGGGTGGTGGCCGCCCACGCTCTACCACCCATGTATAGCTGTCCATGGCAGGCCACCCATGATCGTATATATACATGACTTCTACACTACCTAAGACACTGAGTTGAGCCAGCATACCTCTACCTTGTATCTCCTTATCTAGAGTTGTCTAGATCACCATTTAAGCTCTACCTTGAGAGCGCACGGGTGGACAACGCCATCATCTTTGTACTTGCTGCTAGTAGAAAATTGTTGAGATTCTCCTATATCTGTTATCTTCTCTGCTATTGCTCCTGTGTTATATTGCGTAACTTTTGTCTTACACGACTAGTAGGTGCATAGAATCGAAAAAAAGAAGAAGAGAGAATTAGAGAAAAAGCAAGGCAAGAATCCCTAGAGCCTATCAAGAAATAAAAGGAGTGGATAAGGCAATGAGATGAGTGATATTTACAAGGAGAAGAACCCATTTCCATGGCCAATTACCAAGTTCACCAAGCCAACACAAATAACCTCAGCATATCTCAACCATATTTGAACCTAGGGATTGGCACTATAGAATACCAGTTGATAGATGCATTAATCAACTTAGGTGCGGCACTCAGCTGCATACGAATGATGGTCATTATGCATCTGCAAATGATCATGAAATCGACCAAAGCGCACATGACAGGAATTGTGGGACAATTCATAGAATGTATTGGAGAAGCCCTAATATCCCTCCACCTAGGAAATTCCACTATGGAGCAATGAGTTTCGGTATGTAAAGATGAGGATTTAATAGAATATCTGATCCTAGGGCAAGATTGGATTATTGAGAATGAAGTGATCATTCATCTAGCTCAAGGATACATTTCAACCAAAATAGGGCATAAGGAAATCGTTAGTGTGTTAGAAGACACACTCCCTCACACGCATGAAGCCATCAAGCCTGAGAAAGAAACCCTAGAAGAGGGAGTTAGAAAATGAATCAATCGAGAGTTTACCCAAAGACTACCCTAATCTAGGATTGACCACCAATACAAATGCGTAAGTTGATGATGTGCCTTCATTCCCCATGAATGATGAATCAAAGAGAAAAGGCGAAGACAACGCTCCTAAAGTTACCTAGAACAAGGGAAAACCATCCACATGGAAGTCTACTAATCGAGCATCATATCCATGGAATGCTCGTTTAATATTTGGAAGGATAGAATAACTAAACTAGATGATTCAACTCAAAAGCTGACCAGTCATTCCCTCAAAACAAGAAGAGACAACCACTACTCGCAACCACCATCAGAATCACGAAGACTCCTAAGTGTATGGCTTCCAAAATTATCAATAGAACCCTAGAATGCACGTCATCATATGTGGATTCCAAAGAAGGTCACAAAGACTGCAAGTCAAGAGCTAGACAAGCAAGAGGAGTGGTACCAGAGCAAGACAACGAAGCTCAACAAGATAGACTAAAGGTACTTGAGGAACACGACATCAAACCAATCAGACTTCAAGAAAGAATGAGGAAAATTCTAGAACATGAGAAAACCAAGAGAAGACAAATCCTCAAACATCAACTACAAAATGGATATGGAGACCCAAGAGGCTGCACAGACAGGAACAACCGACTCAACAGGATTCCACTTACACTCAAGAAGATTCTATTGCACCTAGAGTATGCATGTCAGGGCCACACTATGAGGCCATGCATTCGACACACAATATGTTCAACAAAACTAGTGGTGCACATTTTCCACTTGGGAATAGATCCTAGTTTCTACTTCCATAGGAATGAACCTACTATGTAAATAAATAAATGCTTTGGCTAAACTAACTCGTGTTTTCTTTCAGGAATATAAACCAAAAGATGTGTGGTAAGAGATCTTACTTACTTAAGAAGGAGAAAGGAAGTGATGCAATAAGCAACATGTCACTAAGACACACATAACTCAGGACTTAACTTCTACAAGAAGCTGATGTTCTCCTTATTACAAGTGTAGATGGCTTCTGATGACTTTGAAGCAAGTATTCAAAAAGAGGTGTTGGAATTCCCCTTACAGAGCATGACGAAAGCAAAAGGTCCCTAGTTTTGGGAGGACCAACTTGTTGGGGATATCTATTCTTAGTAACCATCAAGATTATGGACACGGACCATCATTTTCTAGTGATGTCCCAAGATTTCAAAGTCATGCATGACCTTCCATCCACTATAGACATAATGAAGAAAGCAGGTATTCAAAAGTACATTGAACTACCAATCTACAAACCGGACTTCCAGAGATGCACACAAGTAATGAATACCCTGCAACTAGCTTTACATGACCCATTAGTACCTGAAGCCAGAGTTCTAGATGTTGCCAGAGAATGGGTAATCATTCAATTTACCCATGATTTGATAAAGGAAGCCTTTGGGTGGGAAAAGGATGGAAAGAGAGTTTTGAGAGATGAAAGCCAAGGTGCTAAAACATGCACATTCACGGACATTAATCGAATCGACATAGAAGAAGAAGTCAGATTGATCCACCAACACTTTTGCTTCCCAAACATGAATCGAGATACCGCACCACAAAAGATCATAGTGTAGATGCTGCCCCATGCCATCAAACAGATAGGGAACCAAGTGAATATGACACCATATATTCAAGGACGCCTTTTCGAAGCAAAGAAACAGTGGAATCATAAGAAGTTTTTGAATGGAAGTGTTGCATTAACAATACTGATCTATCATGCCCTAGGCATTTAGGAACATTTGAAAGAGATGCCCTCATCTGAAGAAATGGCTAAGTATGTGAAGATTGCCATGGTTCCAAGGAAAAACAAAGGAGTAAAAATAGTAGAAGAAGTTGAAACCATCTCTCAACCGAGAATGAGAGGTACCATAAGACTACGAGAGATGATGTAGGAAGAAGAAGCCATTCTAGCTTCAAAGAGGAAACATATACTTCCAAGAACAAAGCTCGAAGGCAATCCACCCCTCATGGAAGAGGAATTAACAAAGGCAATGGAAGCAACTCATCGGTATATGGAAGGTCAAGTAAACCCACCATTACAAGGACATCATTACCAATAGACTATAGCAGACAATGAACAACGTAAACAACTGATGAAGGTTCATTCATATAGAGAGTTGGGATTGGCCAACTCTAGTTCATCGTCTGATACACTAGAAGAGAAAGAAACATCTATGATGAATGTGGATATTAAAAGTGATTCAAAAGATGATGGTCAATGGGAAGAATTGAATCAAGTTACTGATACCTTTGGAGTAGAAGGTACAACGATAGATCAAATTCCTGATGACACCATCAAAGGCGCCACAAGGTAGGAATCACCAAAAAAAGAAATTCATGTATTCAAGATGAATGAAGCAACGAATATTCAAATCACAGAGACTCACTTAGAAGGAGGAGCATCAGTCAAGAACTCCAAGGAAGAAAAAATAGAAGATCAAGTGAAGAAGCCTGAACCCTTCACAACAATTTGGGTAGTAGTAGAGCCCTCCCCACTAGACGTCACTTTTCAAGGCAATTCCAAAAAGTGGACGGCAAATAAAGATGAAGAACAAGTGCAAGAAGTACATCTCCAGATAAGACAACCGCACAATGAGACGATATATGTAGAACAAGGAAGAGACGTACAAACAGGGGGAGAATCGAGCATCCCCAAAACATGGATGAATGTGGATGTAGCTCAACTGAAGCCTGTAGTGCAACAAATGATACAAACTGCTATGGATACTCAACACTTAATGCTTAAAGGAGATGTAGATTATGATATGGCCATGCGAGAGAAAAATCAATTCTAGGTAATAAGTGAAAGCTTATGTGCAAATAAATTCAAGCTCAATAGGTGATCTCGGCCAAGGAATCAGAGACCAAAGAAGCAAAATGCAAAAACACCATGTTAGCAATGCAGAACCAACACTGCAAAGAAAGGGCAATGCTCTTGAAGCCGAGAAGGTCAGAATGAATGCACAAAGTAAGCTGATCGAGAGTCAAATCAAACTATATATGGAGGAAGCAGACACTTTAAGGAATAGAAAGAAAGAGCTTATGACTGCCGTATTGTGTAACCAACCCATCAAAGCACATGAAACAACCACGAGCAGCACAAAAACATTAGAGGATCCAATAACAAAGTATGAAGATCAGCTGAGAAAAGTGCAAGCCATCATAGCGGAATGGGAAAAAAGATATATGGATGACACCAATGAACTTAGGAGGAACTAGAAGATAGCAGAGAATAAGTACCTAGTACAATGAAATGAAGACACTAATCAACTTGCTACCATCGGAGAGGAACTCCTGAAGAACAAGGACACAACCACACAAGCCACTGTAGAAATCAGAGCAAAGGATGAACACATCACTAAATTAAAAGCTCAAATAGAACATTAGGTAATCGTGGGGACACCAGTAGTTCCAAGCTCCACAATAGCTACTGAGGAGACTCAGGTACATCCTCTTTCTCCCCCCATGCATCATTCAGTGATAAGGAAGGAAACAAAAACCCACACTGAAAGACATAATCGGGCTAATGCAAAACTAAGTTGACATGAGCGGGCACTCCTGGTGTCCCAGCTTACGGAAGAGTTTGAAGAACAGGTAATCAAAGTAATGATAGAAGCAAAGATTGACAGCAAGAATCTAGATATAGGTTATGAAGCCTTTCAATATACCCTATAGATTACTTAAAGAAGAGACACATCAGTATATAAAAAAGACCACCAATAAAGAACCAGATAGCAATCTCCAGTTCAACATGCAGACATTTACCTATACACAAGAGGAATTTGATAAAGCAGATCCTATCTAGAGGCACAAGTTTTTGGAAAAGAACTCTACGTTATGAGTGCACTGGGAATTGGCACCTTATGTACTTCAAATTCATCCATCTTTTTGCCCAATAATTAGAAGATGCTCCTAGACACTTTTGGGAAGCAGAGCGTGAGGGAAGCTTAAATAGTCAATGGATAAATTATCCACTATTAGTGAGTCCACCACGTAATTACTTACCAACGAAAGAATATATGGTGAAGACTATTGAGTTTTGGATCGCTAGATATGCCATAGTTCTTGATCTAGACATCAAGATGACCAACAAAATTTTGAGTATGTTCCTTACGATAATAAAGGTATTCCAAGACCCTTAGTATACCTTTTAAAAGCTCATTGGAATAAACCAAGGATCATATGCACTAGTGTTTTATTTATCTACTATCCCTAGTTGCTTAACTCTCATGGCTATATACTCTACAATTATGTTTTTGTCGAGTCCATACATTCGAAGAAGCATTCTTTATAGGTTTTTTGAAATGGACTCAGAGATCTTTGCAAAAAAAATCTTCTAACTTAAATGCGCGATTGGTGGCCTATGAAATAAGCTTTTTGTAGACCATAGACAGGCACCAGATGATGGCATAAAGTCAACTCAATGGAAGGAATTGATGATATGTCATGCAAATTTGCTCAACCATAGAAAGCAAAAAGTCATCCAAACATACGCACGTCACCACAAAAAGCCTGTTGGGGACAATAGAGTTCAGGAGGAGGGACGTGTGGAGGGAGAATCAAGAAAAAAGAGAAGAAGAAGAAGAAGATCGAAGACCAAAATGGCTCAATGAAAAAAACGCTCATCAAGAAAAGAACAACCCTCTGCCCAGAGCCCCGCAGGGGCATGCATCAGGTGACAACACCAAACAATCAGGTCCTAAGGAAAGGAAATAAAGAAAGATAACAACCATGAATTTTCATAGGAGGTTGCACAGAGCTTCCTCATCCACCAGGTGCATGCAGTGGAAAGAAATGAATAGGCTAACCAATGCATCAGGTCCCAAGAATGTCAAAGAAGATTTAAGAATAGGACCTTTAAAACGTAATGCTAGCTTAGATGACACCTGAGGCGGACCAAGTGAGGCTTGTAGTGCAAAGAAGTAAATAGGCCCTAGAAAACAGAGCAGTGGGAAGCACGCCACAAGCAAGGATGGATCAAGGCCAACCATTATCCATGATGAAGTGCAAGAAGACATTCAATAGATCGTGAGCCAGAGAGCTTGGAGGATGAGCGTGTGACGGTAAGACGTAGAGTAGCGACATTGGAAGGTAAAAAAATCACCATTTTCAATTCAGTTTTTGAGTTTTTCTTCTCCTTCATCTTCATCATCATCACCATCTCCACTCACCTTCATCTTCTCAGTTTTTTCCATTTTTTAGAATACATTCACCTTGCTTTTTACTTGTGGTTGTGAACAAGAAGCTAAGAAGGGAGTGCAGAACTGAATTGCTCAAGAAAAACTCTTGAAACACTCTCAAAACACCAAGAATCCGAGCGGCCATTTCCGTGAAGTGAAACCACCTGCGCCAAGTATCGTGAGTGCAATATCATAGGTTTGAAGGGAGATTTTGCATCTACACACACATAGGAGTGACAAGGAGGACACAAGGTATTCATATTTGAAAAAAAATTTGAATTTGGACTCTAAAAAATCCATGTATCGTGTTCTCTCGCGGTTTAAGTATCGCGATACCTAGATATCGTGAAACTCCTGTTGTCAAGTATCGCGATACTTGCAGTGATCACATATCGAGTATCGTGTATCGCTAAGAAACATTCACGATACTAGACAGATATCGTGTATCGTGTATCGTGGAGTAACTTTCACGATACCTGGTAGATATCCAGTATCGTTAGAAAATTTCTCACAATATTGTTCATGTATCGAGTGTCGTGGAGACCTCAAAATGATACTTGAGGAATATCAAATATCGTGGGAATTCTAAGTATTGTGTATCGTGATTTTTTTCGCGATACGCACCCAATATCGTGTATCGTGACTTGCAGTGTCAAGTATCGTGAGTCTAACTCTCGCCTGATATCGAGTATGATATATCGTGGGATTCCTCTTGGCGATACCTGTGCAATATCGAATATCGTGAGGGTCCTTCCACGATACTTCCTGGATATCGAGTATCGTGATCTGTCTAGTTGGTTGAGTATCGTGTATCGTGTGGCCGAAGTATCGAGTATCGTGGACTCACTTCTATGTCAAGTGTCATGTATCATTTAGTTGAGATATCGTGTATCGTGGCAAGGCAAGTATCGTGTATCGTCTGCTTCCAAGTATCGTGATACTTGCTAAGTCTCGTGTATCACTTGTTCTGCAGTAATCCTAGAGAGGTCCTGTTTCCCTGTTTTAACCCCCAGAACCCTGAACTGGCATAACTTTCTCATACGAAATCCGTTTGCTGTAATTTTGGTTCTGTTGGAAAGCTCATGGGGAGTACTATTATTAGATAGGGTATTTCGAATTTGACCCTCAGGGAAACTAGAAAACCAAGGAGTTCCAAGGGATTTTGAGAAATATAAGAGAACTTTGGGATTAGAAGGCAAGGCTTATGAACCTGAGATCTGGCAAACACTTAGGCAAGGATAGACAAAGCATTAGATCATCTGAGGCTAGTGTCAACCATACAACCAAGTCTTGGGCTCAACAGCTTAGTGGTTATCATTATACACTAAGTTCAGAAACCAATGACTCAGAAATGTCTTTTAGCATGGAAAGACCTACACGTAGCTCAAGCACTGCCTATTTACAGACACTAGAAGGTCCCTATAAGACCCAATTGGAATACATCGGGACCAACCAATTAGGTGCTCACATCTATGAGGATGGTCTAAGACGATCAGTGGTTCAACTAAAAAATCCCGACCAACCCTTTGGACTTGAACACCCAGTGGTTGATAAGGAAGGAACCATGTATGTGGTTACCAGCCTACTAGACAGGACAGATGAGTTTGGAAACATCATTCCTAAGAACGAGATAGGAGACCTAGAGCAAGGAGACCTAGGACGAGAACTCAAGACCCCTAGAGGTAAGTTTGTCTTCTCTAGAGTGATCACTCCAGAATGGATCTCCCAAGACAACAAAAGCATAGAGCTATTCTTGAACAGAGAAACTGAGGAAGCCTTTTGGAGATTCAAGCCACATCAACCAAGCCCAATAGTCACCGTCTTTGACTTCAAGGATCCAGAGATACCAGGCAAAGTTGTCTATTTAGATCACATGTCAAATAAAATGTTCTTGGTAACAGAGCAGGATAGGCATGCCTACACTTGGTAGGGTGAGTCAATTTTCCCTCCATCAAGATCTAATGTTTCCCAAGGCCTTCAAGGAGCAGGATCATCCAAGGCTCATGAAACCCAGAGAGAAAGAACGAGAGAGAGACTTGAGGTAAGCTTTACACACAGTGGGTAGAGAACGATCAGGAATTGAAAATGAAAGACCTGAAGGAGAGAGACACCGCGTACATAGGCATCAAAGAGACGAACATAATTTCCCATTGCCTAGACCACGAGAGCACTCAAGAACCCTTAGACCCTCTCAAGTGGTTAGGACAATGAAGAACTATTTTGATGGGTCAGGAGATCCTTATGATCATGTGGCCGAGTTCAAACAAGTGTTAAGAGCGGAACAAGTTGAGGACTTGTTCACCCAGTTCGAAGCATTTGGTTTGACTCTTAAGGGTACTGCCTTAGCTTGGTTTCAACCCCTGAATAGTCACAACTATCGAGAGATAGGTCAACTGCTAGAAGAATTCATTGTAGAATCTTCCAAGAGTGGTATCAGGCATAACACATCATCCTTGATCCATAGCTTTAAGCAGACACCCCAAGAAACAGTGCAACTTGCAGGAAGAAGATTTACACAGTACTTGGAAAGATGCTCTATACCGGAGTCGCCCACACCAGCCAAACAAGTGGCCTTGTTTTTAGATGGCTTACTGAGCACAAAATTGAGATCATATGTGTACTTGAAAGAGCCTAGATCCATAGAAGAGTGTGTGCGGATGTGCATAGACATAGAAGACAACTTGGGTGAGGAGCTAGAATTGTCCAAACTCGATAAATACTCTAACAGTTCTACTAGTCATACCTCTAGAACCTCCACTGAGATAGACGAAATAGCTGAGCAGGTGGCCAAAAGGCTAGGAGTTCAAAATAGACCAATGCCAAGGGTCACCCCATTGAAGCGATGCTATACATGCGGAGGAGACCACATGGCTAATGTTTGCCCGATGATGGCTCAACCCCAAGGGAACCCTAATGCTCTATATTGCACCATTGAGAGAAAATACACGAACCACACGGCTCAAGATTGTCCCTATAGTAGACAGGCTGTTAGACAAAACTATCAGCAACCTTACCAGTAGGGTAGGTATCAGAATCAATACCAACAGCCATATTATAGGCCACAATAGCAATATGAGGCAACATATAAGCCACAACCAGTCCTAGGAAACCAACCACGAGCTCCTGCCAATGTGATCCCAGTTAAGTATACGATGGCAGAGGAGAACCCGAATAGAGAATTAGTACCACTAACCCCATTGATACGAGAAAATGAATCTCATGCTCTTAATTTAGACTACTCCCATGAAGGTAGTCCACATGCATACTACATAGAGTCACCTGAGAAAAGTGACACTTCTCCATATCAATACGAGACACCACTTATGGAACACAATTGGGAGCCAGAATATTCCAATGTCATGTATAGGAATCCAAATCCTACGCCCCAAGTGAGACAACTAAGACCACAAGCCCCTACAGGACCATGTTTTAGATGTCAGGGTGACCATTTCATTCGTGAATGTCCCCATCAACCAACTCTGGGACAAGGACAAAACATCACAATACAAGGCTTTTGTCCATAGTGCGGCAAAGAACATCTTCCTAGAGAGTGTCCCAGGAATCCCTCTAGTGTGCCCAAGGTTACACCCATCAATGTGGTAGGCTTAGTGGTGGATTCAAGTTCAAGTAGCTGAAGTGTGGCTCCTGTAGAGGCAGTTACTAGGGCACAAGCATTAAAATAGGATAAAACAACTGAGCAATCAGAGTCAAGTGAATCAGGAGAGCTGAGTAACAAGAAAACAAGAACATGGGAAGATACCAGGGAGAGAACCACTCGTAAGTGGAGTAAAAAGATATCCGAACTAGAAGAAAGCCTGAACGATGCTAAAACAAAAATAAGAGACATTGCATCTCAAAGCCCCTCGCATGCGAACCTCCACCCACACCACCTCATTTTACCCCACCACCCATTATAAATAACCCACAACCAGGGTCTGTTCTTGCAAATCCAACCCCAGAAGGCTTGGATATGATGTTCAAGGCCTACCAGGCTCGACTTCAAGAAGGGCCAACAGCTGCAAACCTAGACAAGAGTTACCCTAGAGTAGACTTAAAGATTGAACGAACAAAAATGTGCATGAAAATGGTAGAAGTAGCTCATGCTATGCTCGAGACTAATCAAAAGTTCAATCAGACAAACTTTGTCAAACCGGATTTGCATTTCCAAGGCTTACTAGAAAGATTAGAGCAATTGGTAAACAAGCCCCGGGTTTCTTTACCTCCACAGGCTCAACCAGTTATTGAAAGAGAAAGCTCACCGCCAAGGAAAGCTTATGTTCCTGATTCCGTGGATGAGGGGGCACCTCTTTCATATCAACAGAACTCTCAAGAGTTCTTGCGCGAAATACAAGAAGAGAAATGGGCCAAGGAGAAGGGTAATCCCCCTCCTATTCCTGAGATTGATGATCTTCATGATCAATTCCCCCAAGACATTCCATCTATCTATGGAGATCAAATAGAGCAACAAGAGGATGAGAGATTAGATTTTGAATCTAATTCTTTACAAGAGTTTCCACAATTCAAATGCCCATGGGAATCTAAATCTCTCTAGATGAGAGCTCCCACAATATTGGTAAGAAACGAAGACTCAGTGATTCCAAGAAACACTTGTCACGAGGAAGGAGATAAGGAAGAGAGCTCACACACACACACTCTCACTCTCAAGGAGAAGCACACACACAGATTGAGGCAAGGAAGAATGATCTTCTTCTTCTTCTTCTATTACATAAAAGGAATGTACAAGAATGACCTACAAACAAGAATACAACCAGTGCAATATATAAAGACCAGTACATAAGGAAAAACCTAATGTCCACGAATGAGTGAGCTGGCAAGAAACAAATGTGCCATCACTCTTGGTAGATAAATCTAATAAAGCTCAACGAAGTATCCCTGACATATACCGGCGTGACCACTATACATGTCAGAGAAAAGAAAAACTAGTACGTGTCATCCTGGATCATCACATGTTGAGCTTGATATCTCAACACTCCCCCTCAAGCTCAACGCCATATCCTGTAATCCAAGCATCTTCCAAAACTTCTTCAACTTCTCAGCTCCAAGTGCTTTGGCAAAAATATCAGCAACCCGCTCATCTGTTCTCACATAAACAAGATCAATATCACCTGCTAATACCTTCTCTCTGATGAAATGATAATGTACCTTGATATGCTTTGTTCTAGCATGGAAAACAGGGTTCCGTGCTAACTGTATGCTGCTAAGATTATCACAATAGATAGTGATAGGCTTTTGCACTTCCACACCTAAATCTGCAAGTAACATCTCTAGCCATGATGCCTCACATGCTTCCATTGCACCTCTATACTCAGCCTTTGTACTCGACAAAGCAACAGTGGGTTGCTTCTTACTGCTCCATGTAATAGCTGCACCTCCAAGTGAGAAAAGAAAGCCACTAGTAGATCTTCTATCTGGAGTACTACCAGCCCAATCTGCATCTGTGTATCCATGAACCTGCAAATCTACACCAGCTTAATAAAACAATGCATAATCCAAAGTAGCACTCACATAACGTAGAGTGCACCTCAGAGCCTCCAAATGTGCCTTCCTGGGAACCTGCATAAACTGACTTTCAAGTCCAACAGTATAACTTAGATCAGGCCTTGTAATTGTGAGATATATAAGACTTCCCATAATTTTCCTGTACATAGTAGCAGTTTCCAATGCTTCACCTGATGTATTATCCAATTTCAAATTCTGATCTAATGGCATAGAAATTGGCTTACAATCAGCCATACCATACTTTTGTAGCATATTCAAGGCATATTGGCTTTGCGACATCCATATACGTGTTTCTGTATGTATAAACTCAATGCCCAAGAAATAGCGCAGCACACCAAGATCTTTCATGTCGAGTTCCTGCATAAGACATTTCTTTACCTCTTTGATGTTTTCTTCATTATCACCACCTACAATCAGGTCATCAACATAAATAGCCACAATAGTGATTCCATCATCAGCCTTCCTTGGATATAGTGAGTGATATGGTTAAGTAATCAGCAATCCTTGCATGCCATGCACGAGGGGCTTGCTTCAGCCCATACAAAGCCTTCTGCAACCTGCAAACATATTCTGGATGCTTTGAATCTTCATATCCTTGTGGCTGGTCCATATATACTTCTTCCTGTAACTCCCCCCCTTGGTCTTGGTTACTGTTTCCTCTTCCACTTCCAAAACCTCTATCTCTGCCTCTTCCTCTGCCAGAGTAGAATACCTGCTCAGAACTGGGCTTTCCTTGGGAGTTTGAATCCTCACCAAGATTCTTGTCTTCAATAATCAGCATAGAGACCAAATCAATAAAATTTGGAATGTTTTCCCTGGTCTGTATAGAAGTTCTGAACTGCTTATATGCAGCTCCTAAACCACGAAGGCACACTTCCACCTTATCATCATCATCTATATTCACGCCAATAGATGCAAGTGACTCACATATGCTTTTGATTTTTAGAGTGTAGTCACTTACCGACATGCTCTTTTTCTCCAATGTATGCAGCTCGTTCTTGAGTTGCAATTTCTGTGCCTTTGTATTGGTCTCATACAAAGTGACCAAACTGTTCCAAGCCTCTTTTGGAGTCTAGGCATCCTGTATGTGTCCAATCATGCTATCCTGTATGCTAACAGATAGCCAATACATTACCTTTCGTGCTCCTTGATTCCATTCCTCATATGCTCTTAATTGTTCTGCAGTCCGATTCCTTTCTGGTAACTGCGGAGCATTTTCATTCTCTACTTCGATGTACTTCCAGTAGCCTTTTCCCATCAGGAAATTCGTCATTCTGAATCTCCAAGCATGGAAGTTGTTCTTGTCCAGCTTATCGCTCATAAGCTAACTCATTCCATCTACATTTGCCATTTTTGCAACAATTCACAACACCGCAACACACTACAAGCAACACTTCTGCTTGAACACTTTCGCACTATGACGTGACAGTTCGATCTCAAAAAGACACAGTTTTCGTGTATCAACAGTACACGAAATCGCTTGAAATTCTGAATCTAGAATATATGAGTGCCGTCGAACACAATGCAAGTTACAGTTTCTGAAACTGACCTGGTTTTTCTATGGGCGCCACCTTGGGGGCTCGAAACGGAGGTCGAGATGACTCCAAAACTTCCATCTAACAAAAACAAGTGACCCTAAAGGGATAACTCTCAAAAATATTTTGAGGTCTTCTACCTTCACGGTGATTTTCGTAGCAAACAGAGGCCATTTGTGAAATCGCGTTTTCTCCATGCCTTGTCGCGTAGTCTTCACCGTCGCCTTCTCCACGAGCTCTCTACAGCCACGCTGGCTCTGATACCATGTCACGAGGAAGGAGATAAGGAAGAGAGCTCACACACATACTCTCACTCTCAAGGAGAAGCACACACACAGATTGAGGCAAGGAAGAATGATCTTCTTCTTCTTCTTCTATTACATAAAAGGAATGTACAAGAATGACCTACAGACAAGAATACAACCAGTGCAATATATAAAGACCAGTACATAAGGAAAAACCTAATGTCCGCAAATGAGTGAGCTAGCAAGAAACAAATGTGCCATCACTCTCGGTAGATAAATCTAATAAAGCTCAACGAAGTATCCGTGACATATACCGGCGTGACCACTATACATGTCAGAGAAACAAAAAACTGGTACGTGTCATCCTGGATCATCACACGTTGAGCTTGATATCTCAACAACACTAACGTCGTGAAGATTCAGTGTCATCTGATTGTGGAAGAGCTGCTCAAAGCAAAACCTGAGCTATGGAATCATGTGAAGGATCAGGTTCTAGAACTTGATTCCAATATGCCAAAAGTGGGCTCTAAGCAAAAAGTTCTAGAAATACCTCTTCATAAAATAGGAGACATGAGCAAAGGTGAAGAAGGTAATACTTATCTTCCAATCACCTATCAAGGTTACACAACCAAAGCAATCGTAGATTCAAGTGTTGGGGTTGCGATTGCGACCACCTCCTTGTGGAAGCAATGGGGCAAACCCACATTAGACCAACTAGAATGAAGCTTCAAATGGCAGATGGTCATTTTGAAAGACCTCTAGGATTGTTTGAAGGGATAACTCTAACCTCTTGTGGTGTAGAGTTTGAACATACATTGGCTATATGTGACTTTGAGAAAAATAATGCCTATGAAATGATCCTAGGAAGACCCTTCCTACAACAATTGCAAATAGTACAGGATTGGGGATCCAACTCCTTGTACTTACAGCACTTAGGGGTCACCACCAAGGTCAATTTGAAGGATTACACCTTCAGAGATGTACCACCCCTATAGTGGAATCCTATCCACAAAGCAAAAGAAGATTCAATCTTTGTGCATTCTGGAAGCTCACCTAATCCATCCTGGTTGCAGGAAGATACTCACTTGTGGATGTGCAAGGTCGCAGAGGAAGGGGAAAAGCACCTAAAAGCAAGAGAAGAAGGAACTCCCCCAGGAGATAGACCAATTAAAGACGCAGCCTATACACTGATGATATTTCCAGATGAGGAATTTGAGCCTCACAGTTGGGCAGAAATCTTAGCTACCATGGACATTGCAGTCAATGAAGAAAAATGGACACCTCATTGTTGTGAAGAGATGGATAGGTATGTGCTTGAAGATGAAGAGGTGTTGCAAAATCCTTGATCTACACCAGCCAAATGAACTCCAGAAGTATATGGTGGGCCCTTTTAGCTTGCCAATGGATGTATTAGACACGCTATGTACCTTGGAATATCACTCTCAAAAAGATAGATCAAAACAGATAAGTTGGAGTTAGCTCAGAGGTGAAAACTTGCTATTCTTGGTTCATACACTTGCCCAGTGTTTTACATAATTCTCTGAGCATAGCAGCAATTAGCTCAATTCCTCTTGGGGAAGTCTATGCAACTTAAAGAGATAACTTTCAAGAGTAATCTCATCAAAAATAATGAACCACACATTGAGAATGAGTTTTAACAAGTGATGACATCATCCCGATTTTCACGGGCTGCTACAGAAATAGACCAGTGAGCAGAAAAATAAACATAACTCAAAATGTAGAAATCCAATGATTATGAAAATTTGTATGGTTATGCTAGACAGTAAGATGAATCCAAAAAGATTTAAGTCACTGAATTTGAATAAGTAACCACTGAGAAACACCTCTGACAAGATGAGTGAAAAAGTCGGATACCTGACAGAGAAGTGAAGATGAACAGACCCTGTTGACTTCAAATGAACATAACTGAAGATTGCAACATCCAAATGACATGAAAATTTGTGACCATATAGTAGACTTATAGAGATAACTTTACCAAGTTAAATCACTGAAAATGATGCACCAAGCTCAGAGAAAATATCTCTGCAAGCTGACTGAGAAAACTGAGAGTAATGGCAGTGAGTAGTACACTTCACAAGAACATGGAAAGATGAACTCAAATAATCATGAAAATGAAAGTATATTGCTTGTACAATACAATGGCTTACTGATACATATGTGTGCCTTGTAATCACACCTTGATATGGCATAAAGCTCAGCTCTTGGAGGTCTTCACATAGGTCTCTCTAACCATGACTAAAACTGCCATCTATTTATAGTTGAGTTTGGGAGGCTAACTTCCCTCAATCACTCTCCAATCAATCAATGATTGATTTGATTCTCTACCTACCACAAATCACGAATTCGTGGCTCCTCTTTCCATTCTTGATCAAGTGGACTCAACCACTTAAGATTCTCTTACTTTTATATTAAGTAAACTCTTCAAAAGTTACAAGAGGTAGTTCACAAGTGAACTTTACATAGTCTTCATTTTAAGGCTTTTTCTATGACTTTGTGGGACTCAAGCCAATACTTAGGCTTATCATAGACTTGCTCCAACAGCTCCCCCTCAAGCCAAGTATGCTTGAGGTCTTCAATCTTCCAAGATTACCTGCAAACCAATCATAGCCTTGAATTTGCAAAGCTTTGTACCATCCAATGCTTTGGTTAGAATATCTGCACATTGTTGATAAGTGGACACATATGATATTTGAATCTCTTTGCTTAGAACCTTCTCTCGTACATAGTGATAATGAACTTCAATATGTTTAGTCCTTGCATGAAAAATAGGATTAGCAGCCAAATGAATAGAACTCATATTGTCACCAAAAATAGTTGGAGTTCCAAACTCCAATCCAAGATCTTTGAATAATGTCTTCATCCACATAGCTTCTTGTGTAGCTATGGCAAGACCTCTATATTCAGCTTCAGTAGAAGAGAGAGCAACTATGGGTTGCTTCTTGGATGACCATGAAATAAGCTTTGAACCTGCAAAGGTAAGATAACCTGAAGTGCTCCTTCTATCTTCCTTGGAGCCAGCCCAATCTGCATCAGAAAATAGCTTCAAACCTAAATCAGATACATAAGGATAATAAAGTCCTTCATTTATGATTCCTTTGAGATACTTGAGAATCCTTTTGGCAGCATCCATATGTGGTTTCCTTGGTGTGTGCATAAATTGACTTAGCACACTCACACTGTAACATATATCTACTCTTGTCAATGTGGCATAGTTGAGACTACCCACTAGACTTTGATATGATGTGATGTCCTCTATGAGTTCACCTTCATGTGAGCTCAATTTGTGATTGACCTCCATTGGAGTACCTGCAACCTTACAATCTTGCATCTTGAATTTTGCCAACATGTCCTTAATGTACTTCCTTTGAGTGAGAAACAAACCATGATCTTTGTAGACAACTTCCAAACCTAGGAAGTAGGTAAGTGAACCCAAATCACTTATCTTGAACTCTTCTCTCATCTGATCTTTGATCTTCTTCATACCATCTGCATCATTTCCTGTCAATATAATATCATCTACATATACACATAGGTAGATGACCTCGGAATTACTCTTTTTAATAAAGAGTGAAGGATCTGCCTTGCTTGGTTGAAAGCCTTTGTCCTGCAAGAATGAAACAAGCCTGAAATTCCAAGCTCTTGGAGCTTGCTTGAGACCATACAATGCTTTGTTAAGTTTACACACATAATCAGGATAAACTTGATTCTCAAAACTAGGTGGTTGTGCCATATATACCTCTTCTGTTATCCAACCATTCAAGAATGCATTCTTTACATCTAGTTGAAGTATCTTCCAATAGAGAGCAATGTTTCTAGTGTCCTGTAATTCAAATGTGAACAATCTACCTGTCTTTTCACCTTTTGCAATTCTTCTGAATCCTTGACTTGGATCTTCAACAAATGCTCTTGCTTTTGTGAATCTGACTTGCAACCCTTTCTCTACTATCTACCCAACACTTATCAAATTCTTTGTAATGGTAGGGACATAGAGTACCTTACTGAGTAGGTTGATGTTTCCATCAGGTGCTTTGACATTGCCTATTTTCTCCACAGGATGTTTTGTATCATCTCCTGTTTGTACCTCATGCTTATTCCTTGGATCTTCTAAATCTGATAGGAGTGCCACATTTCCTGCCACATGATTTGAACAACCTGAATCTATGTAGAAAACATGCTCATCATATTTACCTTGTGGCATAGCCATGTTCATGATCAATAATGAATCCTCTTTGTTTGAGTCTTCTGTGTAGTTATTGTAGTCTCTCCTTCCTTTGTAGCCTCCTTGATAGTTTGAATGATTGTAGTTGTTGTAGTTGCCATGGTAGTTGTTGAACCTTCCTCTTGAGCAGCCATAACTTCCTCTATTGTATCCTCTGCCTCTTTGATTCCTGGAATTCCTAAAGCAATTTTCAGTTGTATAATTAGTTAAACCACAAATAGAACATGAGTTGGAGTCTTGGGATCTCCCCCTACCTTGTCTACCTCCTCTTCCTCTACCTCTGCCATGTCTTCCTCTACCTGCATAGTTAGCTTGATATGTACCTGCTTCATCATCCACTTTCTTTGCCTTTCCTTTGTTATCTTTAGACTTGCTTTTATCCGTGTATAAAGCTGAAGATTGATTACCTTTAGAGCTTTCTCCATTTTTGATAAGCTTTGCCTCTTGAGTAAGTAGTTGTCCAATGAGTGTGTTGAAATCAGGTGCATGCATGTCCATGTACAAATCCATAGCTGTGGTGAATGCTTCCCACTTATCATCTGCCTTCAAGCCATTGATGACCTGCCTTACAATTTGCTCTTCATCTATTACCTCGCCAATGCTTCTCAACTGATCCGCTATGTCCTTGAGCTTTGTGACAAAATCAATCACATTTTGTTTGGGAGCCTTCTTGAGAGTTGTGAACTCCAGCCATAGTTGATGCTTCCTAGCTTTGGTACTTGAAGAAAAGAAAGCTTCAAGTGCATCCCACACTTCTTGAGATGTCTTACAACTTCTAATGTGAGGCAACAAAAAATCTAAGATAGAGTTGAGGAGATAAGACCTTGCAAGTGCATCCTTGGAGCACCATGTGCTCAATCTTTCTTGCTCTTCTTGTGTTGGTTGACTTTTGTTCGTGAAACTTGGCATAACTTCATCTCCAGCCACATAACCATATAAACTTCTACCTTGGAGATAAGCTTCCATTCTTAATGACCAAGCTGAGTAGTTACCTCTGTCCAATTTGTCAATTGATGAAGGAAATCCATATGCCATGTTGTCCAACCTTGCTCTGATACCACTGTGAAGAGATGGATAGGTATGTGCTTGAAGATGAACAGGTGTTGCAAAATCCTTGATCTACACCAGCCAAATGAACTCCAGAAGTATATGGTGGGCCCTTTTAGCTTGCCAATGGATGTATTAGACACCCTATGTACCTTGGAATATCACTCTCAAAAAGATAGATCAAAACAGATAAGTTGGAGTTAGCTCAGAGGTGAAAACTTGTTATTCTTGGTTCATACACCTGCCCAGTGTTTTACATAATTCTCTGAGCACAGCAGCAATTAGCTCAATTCCTCTTGGGAAGTCTAGGCAACTTAAAGAGCTAACTTTCAAGAGTAATCTCATCAAAAATAATGAACCACACACTGAGAATGAGTTTTAACAAGTGATGATATCATCCCGATTTTCACGGGCTGCTACAGAAATAGACCAGTGAGCAGAAAAATAAATATAACTCCAAATTTAGAAATTCAATGATTATGAACATTTGTATGGTTATACTAGACAGTAAGATAAATCCAACAAGCTTTAAATCACTGAATTTGGATAAGTAACCACTGAGAAACACTTCTGACAAGATGAGTGAAAAAGTCGGGTACCTGACAGAGAAGTGAAGATGAACAGACCCTGTTGACTTCAAATGAACATAACTGAAGATTGCAACATCCAAATGACATGAAAATTTGTGAGCATATAGTAGACTTATAGAGCTAACTTTACCAAGTTAAATCACTGAAAATGATGCACCAAGCTCAAAGAAAACATCTCTGCAAGCTGACTGAGAAAACTGAGAGTAATGGCAGTGAGTAGTACACTTCACAAGAACATGGAAAGATGAACTCAAATAATCATGAAAATGAAAGTATATTGCTTGTACAATACAATGACTTACTGATACATATGTGTGCCTTGTAATCACAGCTTGATATGGCATAAAGCTAAGCTCTTGGAGGTCTTCACATAGGTCTCTCTAACCACGACTAAAACTGACATCTATTTATAGTTGAGTTTGGGAGGCTAACTTCCCTCAATCACTCTCCAATCAATCAATGATTGATTTGATTCTCTACCTACCACAAATCATGAATTCGTGGCTCCTCTTTCCATTCTTGATCAAGTGGACTCAACCACTTAAGATTCTCTTACTTTTACATTAAGTAAACTCTTCAAAAGTTACAAGAGGTAGTTCACAAGTGAACTTTACATAGTCTTCATTTTAAGGCTTTTTCTATGACTTTGTGGGACTCAAGCCAATACTTAGGCTTGTCATAGACTTGCTCCAACAATTGTGATGAGGAGGTTTATGATATTTTAGTGTTCATGTGTCAGCCCCTACTGGAAGAATGTGACCCTCATGATGTCATAGAAGAAGAAGAGAATGACGATGATTTAGAGTCCATTGTGATGAATAGTTGCTTCATCTCAGAAGAGCACTATCTAGAAGATGTAGGAGTATTGACTCAAAAAGAAGAAGAACCCCTCACAAGCATCAAAACTATAAATTCAAAGGAAGGAAGTGAAGGGGGTCAAAAGAAAAAGAAACGAAAAACAGTGAAACAAGAAGAAGAGGAATCATTGTTTGAAGTACCAGAAAATTTCAAGAAATATGAAGTTGAGGATCGAAGAATGTGGTACGAATGTCTACAAGAGAGGCCACCACAGGAGAAACATATAAAAAAAAGAAAAGACCAAAAAGATTGTAGTAACCATTGAAGGGAACGAAGAGCGATGTACATATATAGGAGATGACCTAAGTGCAAAAGAAGAAGCAAAGCTTGTAGATCTATTAAGGGAATATAGGGACGTGTTTGCATGGCACTATAGAGATTTGAAGGGACTAGATCCAAAAAATTTCCCTCATACGATCCCCATGACCGTTGATGCCAAGCCCACCAAACAAAAGCCCTACACATATAATGATACTTATGCAGCTAAAATCAAAGAAAAGATTGATAGGCTGATTGAAGCTGGATTTATCTATGAGATTGAGCATACTGAATGGGTGTCCCCCATTGTAGTGGTGCCCAGGAAGAATGGAAAGTTGCGAGTGTGTATTAACCTTAAAAACGTTAATGCCGCTACGATCCGAGATAATTATCCACTTCCCATCACTGAACATTTATTGGAGTGTGTTGCAGGCAAGGAAGTTTATAGCTTCCTTGATGGATTTTCAGGCTACAACCAAGTAGCCATTGCCCCCAAAGATCAACACAAAACGGCTTTTGCCACTGAATGGGGAATCTTTGCATTTTGTGTGATGCCATTTGGTCTCACTAATTCACCTGCAACATTCCAAAGGCTCATGTGTCATGTCTTCAAAGAGTTCTTGTGGAAGAACTTAGAAGTATATGTGGATGATTTATGTGCTCACTCCCAAGTAAGAAGATAACACATCCCTTAGCTCAGACAAATCTTCAACAAGTGTAGAGAATATCGAGTGTGTCTGAATCCAGAGAAGTGTGTGTTCATGGTACGACAAGGTAAAATCTTAGGTCACATTGTTTCTAAAAATGGAATATCAACAGACGAGGGTAAAGTAAGAGCCATAGCAGAATTACCAAGACCAAGGAATGTTAAAGAGGTACAAGCCTTTATGGGCCATTGTGGATATTACCGCAGGTTTATCCACATGTATGCCATCATTGCTAAACCTCTTTATGGATTGTTGACAAATTTTGAGTGGAACGATGAATGTGAAAAATCCTTCAATGAGCTTAAAAGACGTTTGTGCTCAGCACCAATACTGACCACTCC
This sequence comes from Ceratopteris richardii, assembly GCA_020310875.1. Classification (NCBI taxonomy): domain Eukaryota; kingdom Viridiplantae; phylum Streptophyta; class Polypodiopsida; order Polypodiales; family Pteridaceae; genus Ceratopteris; species Ceratopteris richardii. Next base: position 187,714,652 of record CM035415.1, read on the forward strand.
TGATTGGAGTAAACCATTCCATGTCCATGTGGATGCATCCAATCATGCCATAGGATGTGTGCTAGCACAACCCACAGGTGAAGGAAACCTAGATTTGCCGAAAGCATATGCTAGCAGGCAATTGAATGCTACTGAACGAAACTATACCACAACTGAGCGAGAAGGTTTAGGCATGGTATATGTTGTGAAAAAGTTTAGACACTACTTGTTGGCCAACAAGTTCAAGTTTTTCACTGATCATCAAGCTTTATTATACTTGGTCAATAAGCCTTGCAATACAGGATGCTTAGTAAGATGGTTCCTATTACTAATGGAATACGATTTTGAAGTGGTTGTCAGGAAAGGTAGAACCCATCGCAGGGCAGATCACCTATCTTGCATCACTTCGGGAGGGTCACCGCAAGGAGTGTCAGATGAACTGACTGACGCTTATTCGTTCAATTTAGAAGTTGTTCCTAAATGGGCAAATAAGTTAGTACTAGTGCTAACCTTTGGCCCTGCAAATAAAAATGTGAAAACGAACAAAGAAGAAGTAGTGAGATCACAAAAATATCAAATATTGGCAGGGAGCATGTACAAACAAGATACAGAGGGAGTGTTAGCTTGTTGTGTCGAGGACGTCGAACATACTAGTTGGTTGCAACAAGCCCATGAGGGACTGCTAGAAAATCACTACTCTAAACAATGAACATTGCAAAATCTAAACCGTTTAGGAGTATATTGGCCTAGCATGGACAAAGAAATACATGAGTGGATTCAGAATTGTCCAATGTGTCAGGAAAGACCCCCAGTGGAGCATACTACCCTCTATCACATTTCATTAATTCAAGACTGGAGTGCTCCATTGGTAGAATTCATGAGATCGGGAACATTACCCAAAGAGGTTGGACTAGCAAGAAAACGGAGCATGGAGCAAGAGGCTCAAGACTATGCCTTAGTAGGAGACAACTTATATTGGAGAGGCAAGGATGGATACCTAAGACTGTGCGTTCATGAATCAGACTACTTGAAAGTCTTAGAAACTGCACACAGTGGTGTTGCAGGTGGACACGTTGGGCCTCACAGAGTAATTAAGACCATTCTATTCTCAGGACTTTGGTGGCCAACTCTTCATATGGATGCACATACCTATGTGAAGAAATGTGACACATGCCAACGTGCACAATATCCGATACGGAAAGATGAGATGCCTTTGAGGCCAATGATGGGAGGACGTGCATTCTCGAAGTGGGGTATGGACTTTGTAGGTCCCATTAATCCCCCAGCTAGAAACTCCCATGCTGAGTACATTATTGTAGCCACAGATTACCTTACAAAGTGGGTGGAAGTAAAAGCCACAACAAAGAATGATGCTCAAACAACAGCTAAGTTCTTGTTCAAAAATGTGTTTACCAGATATGGGTTACCAATAGAGTTGGTTAGTGATAGAGGTACACACTTCTTGAACGAGGTCATTGAAAATCTCCTTCAAGAATTCATGATGATACATAAGAAGTCTGCTCCCTATCATCCACAAGCTAACCGACAAGCCGAGAGCACGAATAAGATCCTATGTAATGTATTGACAAAACTTGTAAATAATAAGCTGTTGGAACTGAAGGACTCACAAGGCAAGGAAGCTTACGAAGAGAGTTAGAGAGAAGAGAAAGCACAAGCAGGCAGAGCAGTCAATGACGATCTGGCAAGTAGGCCAATATTTTTTCAGGACACTAACGCATATAAAAGAGGTGGACACACAAGGAGAAGGCGCACGTAGGGAGCTCCAGGAAATGTATGTCAAAACGTTATTAGAAACCCCTACAAAAATAGTGATTTTTATCACTAAACACCATTGTAAATATCATTTCATATTTTTGGAGCTCCATTTTGTGCAAGTCAAGGAGTCCTTGAGCTTGAGGAGCTTTAGAAGTACCTACCTGCCAGTTTTCACATTTTTTAGACTTCGTTTGAACCTCCAAATAGGGTAGAGAACCTAATTTTTAACTAGGCTGGACACTAGGTCTGGACACGGCCAAAACCTCGTCAAAAACTATAAATAGAGCTAGAGAGCTCATTTTTGAGGTTAGCTTGTAATTGAATTGAATTTGTATGAGCTTTTGGAAAGTAATCTAAGAACTCCATTGCTTCTCATTCTTTGTCTTGTCGTGTGTGCGCGTGTGTGTGTATGTGTGTGCATGTTTGTGTGCTTCTCACTCACGCACTTGTGCCTTCACTTGCTCGAGGTCTTCATACCATCCTCACGTCTTTCCCGATTGGCAACAAAGGAGGTGCTACTCATCACTGAGCTACACCAAATTTTGGCGCCGTTGTCGGGGATCGAGCTTTGAGGAGGAGCGTGTGATGGTAAGACATAGAGTTAACACGTTGGAGTTATAGGTATGTCTTCACTTTGATCTATTTTCTCTTGTTTTTCTCATAACCATCATCATCCTCACCATATCCAATCTCCATCTCCATCATCGCGAAAATTTTCAGTTTTGATCATATCACCTTCTCCACCTCATTTCCCTCATTCCACTTGTGAGAGAGAGCGAGAGAGCGATATTGTGTGCGTTGTTTTTGCATGTTTCTTGAGCTTTCTTGCAGGTACTTGCTGCATCATCACCTCCAGCACGCTGCACAGGTACGAAAAACTCAGAAACTGTTTGTGTGTCACCGACCTCTGTCGATCGCGATTGACAGAAAAAATGCCCATTTGGTAAAACAAAGTGCACCACTAGGACCAGCACAAAGAGCACATTCCAAATCACTAAATAAAATTGAAAAATTCTGTGTTTCTCTGTCAATCGCGACTGACACCATCGATCGCGATCGATAGCCACGATCGATAACATCTATCAATCGCGACCGACAGACCCCACCACCGACTGACTTCCATGTAGGACCCTGTCAATCGCGATTGACACCGTCGATCGCGATCGACAGCCACGATCGACACCTATGTTAGTCGCGATTGACACCGTCGATCGTGACCGACTGAATTTCAACAATTGATTGACTTTTTTGCGTAGCCACGTGTCCATCGTGACAGACACATCGCCGATTGACTGAAATCACGGTGAAAATCCCGAAAAAAGTGTCGATCGCGATTGACAGGACCCACGACCGACTCTGTCGATCGTGATTGACACCGTCAATCGTGACTGACGTGTCGATCGCGACCGACAGCCCTGACGGACACCTCTGTCAATCGCGATTGAGAGACCTGTCGATCGCGATTGACAGGCTTTTTCGGCCAAATTTCTAGGGTTTTTTCTTGCATCTTTTTGGGGTAATTTTGGGCATAATTAGCAAGCCATTAGTGATTTGTGAGGTCCCCACACATGTGTTTTTGAGAAAAATCATGTGATCTGTCAGCCTGTTTGAACCCTGTTTGAACTCCAAAACCCTGAATTGACATAACTTTCTCATGCGAAATCCGTTTGCTGTGATTCTTGTCTTGTTGGAAAGCTCGTACGGTTAAATTAAGATCAGGATTATTAGATAGGGTATTTTGAAGTTGACCATACCTATGGGGAACAGAATTTTGGGATCTCTAGAATTCTTTTCCAAAAAAAAAAAAAAAAAACAATCAGTGTGCAAATTGGTGTTTGTGCTACATGAAGGAAAGTGATCGGTTCTGTCTTTGGAGTTTAAGTCTTGAGCTAACTTTGGAACTCTTACAGATCTATTGAAAGCATCGAAGGGCATTCTAAGCAAAAGTAAGTGCAAGCTTGGGAACACGCTTCCTGGGCATTCAAGGGCAACCAAGAAGGAAACAAAAGGTTGGAAACTCTCAACTCCCTCTGTCAATTCCTAGCTTAGGCTAAGAACGACTAGTGATAGGAGTAGGCCAGGGCGGCGATAGGCATTTATCAAGTTGAAGAATACCTAAACTTTCAAGTTCAAGCTAAGGACATAATCTTTGTACTGTCAAGAACTTTAAAGGAAAAGAACTTGATGTGGAACGATCAACTTCAAGTGCGGAAATACACTCAAATATACCTGACGACGTGATATCAGACAAGGGTATAAACACGATAATCAACATAAGAAGGAATCAAGTAACTGGTACAAAAGAACTCAGCAACGAGGTTGTACTTGGGCAAATTTGGGCTATTCGATTAGGCTTATGAACCTTAGATCAGGGCGACATCTAGGGAGGGATAGACAAAGTCTTAGGTCGTCAGAGGCTAGTGTCAACCACACTGCTAGGTCTTGGGCCTAGCAGTTGAGCCACCACTCATACTACCCTAGCTCTAAGACTAGTGAATCAGAGATGTCTCAAGGCATGGACAGACCTACAGGAAGTTCAGGTGTGCCATATCTGTATAGGGTGGAAGGCCCCTACAAGACGCAGCTGGAATACCTTATGACCAACCGATTAGGTGCTAGCATCTATGAGGACGGCCTAGGAAGATCTGTAGTACAGATTAAAAATCCTGACCAATCCATTGGACTAGAGCGCCTAGCTGTCAAGTTCGAAAATGGACCATACTTAGACAAGGAAGGGACAATATATGTAGTCACCAGTCATCCAGATAGGACTGTTGAATTTGGGAATGTGGTCCCAGAAACGGACTTAGGTGACCTCGAGCAAGGAAACATGGACGAAGAACCTAGGACCCCCCGAGGCAAATCTGTTCTCACTAGGATTATCACACCAAAGTGGGTCCCCCAGGACAACAAGAGCATAGATCTGCTTCTGAACCGAGAAACTGACGAAGCCTTTTGGAGGTATAAATCTGATCGGCCAATTGATATAGGAACAATCATGATCTATGAGTTTAAGGATCCTAATAGCCCAGGCAGATTGACCTACTTAGATCACGTTTCAGAGAGGATCTTTGTGGTTACAGAAAATGATAGGCATGCTTACACTTGGAAAGGTGAATTTATTTTCCCCCAACCAAGGTCGAATGTGTCCTATGGTCACCCTGGAGCGGGAACATCCCAAGCTCATGGAACTCAAAGAGACAGACATAGAGAAAGACCGGAGGTAAGCTTTGCCAACCCAGTGGGAAGAGACAGAACGAGAATGGAAACATATAGGATGGAACCTGAAGGATTTAGAGCCCCGAGGAATCAAAGGAATATGGAAGACCTCCCTCTGCCAAGGCCTAGGGAACACACCAGGATTTTGAGACCGACTCAGTTAGTTAAGTCCATGACGAATTACTTGGATGGCACAGGAGACCCATACGATCATGTGGCCGAGTTTAGGCAAGTCTTGAGAGCAGAACAAGTGGAGGACCTATTCACGCAATATAATGCCTTTGGTCTAACCCTTAGGAACACAGCCCTTACGTGGTTTTAACCATTGAATGAGAGACAGTTCAGGAGCATAGACCAACTCCTAGAGGCTTTCATTATTGAATTCTCTAAGAGTGGCATAAGACATAATACCTCCTCATTGATTCACAGCTTCAAGCAAACCCCTCAAGAGACCGTGAGACTTGCAGGAAGAACATTTAGGCAATATCTTGAAAGATGCCCTATTTCAGAGCTCCCCACACCAGCTAAGCAAGTGGCTTTATTCTTGGATGGATTGCTAAGTACAAAGTTGAGATCCTATGTGTACTTGAAGGACCCTAGGACCATAGAAGAGTGTGTACGCATGTGCATTGACATCGAGGATAACCTAGGGGAGGAGTTAGAGCTTTCCAAGATATACAAAGATATAGATAGTGCCTCTAGCCTCTCTTCCACGCAATCCACATCAATTGAGGAACTTGCAGAGAAAGTAGCTCAGAAACTAGGTGTCTCTAGCAAACAAATCCCAAGGTTTGCCCCTGTGAAAAGATGCTATACTTGTGGAGGTGACCATATGGCGAATGCATGTCCCATTATGGCTCAACCCCAAGTAAATCCTAGTAGCCAGTAGTGCACCATAGAGCGAAGATACACAAATCACTCGGCACAAGACTGCCCATATAATAAGCAAGAAGTTAGGCAAACCTACCCTCAGCCATACCCTCAACAAGGCAGATACCAGAGTCAATACCCACAACAACAATATACTAGGCCTCAGCAAAACTACCAACCACAATATCAGGCCCAACTAAGACCCCAGCCAGTGCTAGCACAACAACCACCTGCTCCTACTAATGTTATTCCGGTAAAGTATGCTGCTGCAGAAGAAAACTTGAATAGAGCTATAGTCCCAGTAACACCATTAATGTCAGAAAGTGATCCTAGTGACCATAGCTTTGATTCTACACATGTCGATAGTCCCCATGCTTACTACATGTAGTCTCCTGAACATGGTGAGTCCTACTACAGTGAGGAACCGAGTGAACCTAATGGGGAGTCAGAGTATGCTAATATCATGTACGCAAATCCCAACTCTAGACCTCAACCCAGGCAAGTAAGACCCCCATTTCCTAGAGGACCATGCTACAGATGTCAGGGAGATCATCTCGTTCATGATTGTCCCCTGCCTCCACCTACACAATCTCAGTCGGTGACGATCCAAGGCTATTGCCAGGAGTGTGGAGAGGAGCATCTTTTACGAGACTGCCCTGAGGATCCTAATAATATGCCAAAGATTACTCCTATCAATGTTGTAGGACTAGTGGTAGATTCCACAGGAAGTGTCACTTCCAGTGCACCAGTATAGGTAGTCACTAGAGCTCAAGCATTGCAGCAAAACCAAGGGGTAGGCCAAGCAAACAGCCCAGATGTTAGTGAAACAGAGAGCATGACCAAGAAACAAACTAGAGCTTGGAGAGATAGCCGAGAGAGAAGGAAAAGGCAATGGGCAAAAAAGATGAATGAACTCGAGGAAAGCTTAAGAGAAACTAAAGCCAGGATAACCGAACTCACAGCTCAAGCTCCCTCTCACACTGCCCCACCTCCATCACCTTCACCCTTCCCATCTCCATCCAACCCGCCTCATAAAAATCCCACCATCCCCTAGAGTAGGATCAGTCCTAGCAGTTCCCACTCCCGAGGACCTAAACATGATGCTTAAAGCATATCAGGCCAGAATTCAAGATGGGCCAAACGTAACCGATCATGGAAAGTGCTACCCTAGAGCAGAATTAGAGCTTGAACGAACCAAAATTTGTGCTAAGATGGTGGAATTGGCCCAAACTATGTTTGAAGCCAGTCGCCTATTTAACATCTCTACTTCGTCGAAGACACAGTTGCACTTTGATGGATTGTTAGAAAGAATAGAGAAGTTAATTGCACAATCAGAAAAGGAACCCATCTCTCAAAATAAGGGCAAGGCAAGTGAAAGAGTAAGCCTTCCTGCCCAGGAAGCCTATGTGCCTAACTCTACGGAGCCGGACACATCTTCTTCTATGAATCGATTCACACCAGAATTCCTACGAGAGATTCAAGAAGACAAATGGGCTAAAGAAAGTGAAGTCCCTCCTCCCATTGAACTTGTGGATGATGCACATGACCAATTCCCACAAGACATCCCATCCATATATGAGGAGCAGGAGAGCACCCACTCTCAGGAAAGATTAGACTTTGATTCTAACTCTTTACAAGAATTACCCCACTTCACGGGTCCATGGGAAGCTAAATCTACATGTATGAGAGCGCCCACGGTCATGGTACGAAATGAGGACTCAGTCATACCTAGGAACACAGTGGTAGTGAAAAACACTAAAGTACAATGCAACCTCACCTTAGAAGAGCTACTCAAAGTAAGGCCAGAGTTATGGAAACATGTAGCCAAACAAGTACCAGAGATAGCAAAACCTCGTTCCTAGGTAGGATCCCAGAGAACAGTGCCAGAAATACCATTGGACAAGATAGAAGACATGAGTGAGGGCGAAGAGGGTAACACATATCTTCCTATCACCCATCAAGGATACACCACCAAGGCCATTCTAGACTCAGGCGCAGGAGTCGCAATTGCTACCACTTCCCTATGGAAGCGTTGGGGCAAGCTAGCACTCAGGCCCACGAGGATGAAATTGCAAATGGCTGATGGTCACATAGAGAGACCCCTAGGGTTGTTAGAAGGAATAACTCTCACCACATGTGGCGTTGAGTTTGAGCATACATTTGCTATATGTGATTTTAGCAAGAACCATGCCTTTGAAATGATCTTGGGACGACCTTTTATGCGACAGTTGCAAATGGTCCAGGATTGGGGAACCAATTCCTTGTACCTAAAACACTTAGGTGTTACGACCAAAGTGAATCTCAAAGATTACTCTCATAGAGATGTCCCTCCTATCCAATGGAATCCCATCCATAGAGCCAAAGATGATACGGAATCGGTGCATTCCATAGGATCAGGATCCTCATGGATGCATGAAGACACCCACTTATGGATGTGCAAAGTGGTAGTAGAAGAGGAGAAAAGAGAAAAGGCCAGAGAAATAGGTGTAAACGAAACACATAGATCCATTCAAGACCCAGCCTATGCACCGGTAGTATTTCCTGACGAAGAATTTGAACCCCACGGCTGGGCAGAAATCCTAGCAACAATGGATGTAGCCATCAATGAAGAACAATGGACACCTCACTGTGATGAGGATGGCTATGACATTTCAGTCTTCTCCATAGAGCCAATCATGGGAGAGGCAGTGTTAGAAGAGTGTGAACCTAGCCCTGATGCATTCGAGGATGCAAGTGACTCCAATCTAGAGTCAATCCTTATGGACCCACATTTTGCACAGATGAAGAATACTTCTATGAAGTAGAATTTCAACCTCAAAGGCACTGAGAGCTTACAAATGATCTAAGGCTAGCCACACATGTGACTCCTAAGGAAGAAGGAAAGAAAAGAAAGAAGAGAGAAGTCACGCAAGAAGAGGAAGAATCTTTGTTTGAGGTCCCAGAAAATTTTAAGAAGTATGAGATAGATGACAGGAGAGTCATGATCAGAATGCCTAAACGAGAGGCGCAATCAGGGGAGGCCTATGATAACAAAGAAACCACCAAGAAAATAGTGGTAGCTGTGGAAGAAGGAGAAGAGAGATGCACGTACATAGGCCATGACCTGACAGAAGAGGAAGAACAAGAGCTGATAGCCTTGCTAAGAGAATACAGAGATGTATTCTCTTGGAGTTACAAGGATTTGAAAGGAGTGGACCCTGACATATGCTCACACACTATCCCCATGACCGTAGATGCCAAACCCTCTAAGCAAAAGCCATATACATATAATGATAATTATGCTGCCAAGATCAAAGAGGAGATAGATAGACTGGTTGAAGCTGGATTCATCTATGAAATTGAACACATTGAGTGGGTATCCCCCATCGTGGTGGTGCCCAAGAAAAATGGAAAGCTGCGTGTGTGCATTAACTTGAAGAAGGTAAATGCAGCCACCATTCGAGATAACTATCCACTTCCTATCACAGAACATCTCTTAGAAAGAGTAGCAGGCAAGGAAGTGTATAGCTTCCTTGATGGATTTTCGGGCTACAATCAAGTAGCCATAGCTCCAGAAGATCAGCATAAGACAGCTTTTGCCACAGAGTGGGGCATATTTGCTTTCCGTGTAATGCCATTTGGGCTGACCAATGCCCCTGCAACTTTCCAAAGATTGATGTGTCACGTGTTTAAAGAATTCCTAAGGAAGAATTTAGAGGTCTATGTTGATGATCTCTATGCTCACTCCAACATTAGGCAGATACATATACCAGAACTCAGGCAAATCTTTGAAAAATGTAGAGAGTATCAAGTCTGCTTGAACCCAGAAAAGTGTGTTTTCATGGTCAAGCAAGGCAAGATTCTAGGACACATAGTGTCAAAGAATGGCATATCCACCGATGAAGAGAAAGTAAGAGCCATAGCCGAGTTACCTAGGCCAAAGAACGTCAAGGAAGTACAAGCCTTCATGGGGCATTGTGGTTATTACCGACGGTTTATACACATGTATGCCATCATAGCAAAGCCTCTGTACAGACTTCTGACAAACTTTGAGTGGACTGAGGAATGTGAGAACTCTTTCAATGAGCTCAAACGGTGATTATGCTCAGCACCAATCTTGACTACACCAGATTGGAATAAGCCCTTCCATGTGCATGTGGATGCATCCAATTATGCCATTGGAGGTGTGCTTGCACAACCTACTGGTGAAGGTAATATGGATCTTCCAATTGCCTATGCGAGTAGATAGTTGAACGCAGCTAAGTGAAACTATACCACTACCGAACGAGAAGGATTAGGCATGGTATATGCAGTTAAAAAGTTTAGACATTATTTGCTTGCAAATAAGTTGAAATTTTTTACTGACCATCAGGCACTGCTATATCTCGTGAACAAGCCATGCAATACAGGCAGATTAGTAAGATGGTTTCTCTTGCTAATGGAACATGATTTCGAGGTTGTGGTAAGGAAAGGGAAGACTCACTTGAGAGCAGATCATCTCTCTAGGCTCACATCTGGAGAAGCCCCACAAGGAGTGTCAGATGACTTACCTGATGCTTACTTGTTTAACTTGGAAGTTGTACCTCAGTGGGCTAAGACATTAGTGCTAGTATTGACATACGGACCTAACCACCCAGTAATAGCCACACAGGATAGAGAGGTAGTAAGAACCCAAAAGTATCAGATCTTGGCAGGAAGTATGTACAAGCACACGGATCAAGGGATCTTGGTGTGTTGTGTAGAAGAGGACGAGTACGCTAAATGGTTGCAATTAGCACATGTGGGTGCATTAGAGCAACACTACTCAAAACAACGAACCCTACAGACACTAAAAAGACTTGGAGTGCATTGGCCGACTATGGAAGCTGATGTCCAAAAGTTGTGCAAGGAATGCCCAATCTGCTGCACTAAACCACCTGTGGAACATGCCACTCTTTATCAAGTATCCATGGTGCCAGATTGGAGTGAACCACTAGTATCCTTCCTGAGGACGAAAACATTCCCTCCAGACATGACTCTGGCTAGGAAAAGGAGTTTAGAACAAGAAGCCCAGGATTACTCACTCATTGGTGATAATCTATACAAGCGTGGTAAAGATGGTTACCTAAGACTATGTGTCCATGAAAGTGAATATCTCAAGATCTTGGAAACTGCTCACCAAGGTGTAGCAGGAGGACATTTTGGACCAAATCGGGTGATCAAGGCCATACTATTTGCGGGCTTCTGGTGGCCGACCCTTCACATGGATGCACATACCTATGTGAAACGGTGTGATGTTTGTCAGAGAACTCAGTACCCTATACGCAAAGATGAAATGCCACTGAAACCTATGATGGGTGGACGTGCATTCTCTAAGTGGGGAATAGACTTTGTAGGTCCTATTAATCCCCCAGCTAAGGGTTCTCATGCAGAATATATCATTGTGGCCACAGATTATCTAACCAAGTGGGTAGAAGTGAAAGCTACGACAAAGAACGACGCTCAGACAACTGCTAAATTCTTGTTTGAGAATGTATTCACAAGATATGGGCTACCTATAGAGCTAGTAAGTGATAGGGGCACTCATTTCTTGAATGAAGTGATTGAAAATCTGCTCCAAGAATTCTTGGTATTTCATAAGAAGTCTACGCCCTACCACCCACAAGCTAATGGGCAAGCCGAAAGCACCAATAAGATCCTATGCAATGTACTGACAAAATTAGTGAACAATAAACGCTCTGATTGGGACAAGCAGCTACACCATGCTATTTGGGCATACCGAGTCGCCTACAAAACGGTACTCCAAGCCACCCCCTTTCAGATGGTATTTGGCCAAAATGCAGTGCTACCGTTGGACTTCTTAATACCTACACTGAAAGTAGCACAAGAGCACGAATGGACAGGTCATGAACTCTCCTCTAGACCTTTTGACCTTGAACGATTAGGAGAAACAAGACTGAGGGCGGCTGCAGGGATATGTGCAGCTAAGAAACGACAGAAGGCATACTTTGATGCCCACGTCAAGGATAAAGGGTTGAAGGCAGGCGACCTAGTACTAGTATATACTTTGAAACAACATGCGAGGAAACTAGAGAAGAGAGGCTACGGACCATGGTCTTAGAGGAACTGAGAGACTGTGTGGTGCCATGATCTCTGAGCATGCAGTTGTCTAATTCTAATGTAATGCATTGTTCATGTACCGAAACTTGAGGAAGCTGACTTCTTAGATTCAAGTTGACTGCATGGTCATAAATCCAATCTTGACCTAAGACCCATGGCTCTGTGAGGTCCTCATCATGCACACTAACATTTTGACTTTCATTGGAACATCTTGAAGGTAGATGGGAAGTTCCACCTCGCCCAAACAAGGGGTTTCTACACCTCCCAATCCTATGAGATATGCTTCTATGGGCTTGATGTCCGATTGCACGCCTTGGCAATATGAAAGTCTCACAGCACTAGTTGCTGCACCTGCGTCAACCCATGCTCACACAATCTTTACACTCTTTCCTTGTCCTACCTCTATGGTCACAAAGGCGCGTTGGTCAATTATTTGAGAAGTAGTTAGGTCTGATTTTTTGGCACATGTCCATGTGATATTTTGGAGCTTTTGTCTTGACATCTAGGCCTAGTCACCGTAACTTATTTCTTTTGATGCTCTCTCTAGCCTCTGCTTGTGCTTCTTCTCTAACCCTTAACTCTTCTTCTTTTTGCTTCTTAGCAATGTTGAGTCTCATTAGCATTTCCTCTGTAAGTGGTTCTTGATATAACTTGACTCGACAACCACTTATATAGTTCGACAAGATATCACCTTCTAAAGTGGCCAATTGAACTGCACTACTAGTGGAGATTCTATTAATGATCATGGGTCCATATCCTCATTTCTCCAATTTGTGAGCATGTTGCTTTAGCGTATAAACCAGCACCAGATCTCCTTCTTCAATCCTTTGTCTTTGATGTGTGCATCAAAGTATGCCTTTTTCCTTTTCTTTGCAGCATAGATGCGTGCGGCCGCCCGTAGCCTCGTCTCACCTAAGCATTCTAGATCAAAGATCCTAGAGGGCAATTCATGTCCATTCCACTCATGCTCTTGTGCTACTTTTAGGGCTGGAATTAGGAAGTCCAATGGTAGCACAACATTCTGTCCCAAGACCATCTGAAATGGGGTGGCATTGAGTACTGTTTTGTACGCAACTTGATAAGCCGAAACAGCATGATGAAGTTGTTTATCCCAATCAGAGCGCTTATGTAGCTCAGTGATGAGTAGCACCTCCTTTGTTGTCAATCCGGGAAGACATGAGGATGGTATGAAGACCTCGAGCAAGTGAAGGCACAAGTGCGTGAGTGAGAAGCACACAAACATGCACACACATACACACACACGTGCACACACGACAAGACAAAGAATGAGAAGCAATGGAGTTCTTAGATTACTTTCCAAAAGCTCATACAAATTCAATTCTATTACAAGCTAACCTCAAAAATGAGCTCTCGAGCTCTATTTATAGTTTTTGACTAGGTTTTGGCCGTGTCCAGACCTAGTGTCCAGCCTAGTTAAAAATTAGGTTCTCTACCCTATTTGGAGGTTCAAACGAAGTCTAAAAAATGTGAAAACTGGCAGGTAGGTACTTCTAAAGCTCCTCAAGCTCAAGGACTCCTTGGCTTGCACAAAATGGAGCTACAAAAATATGAAATGATATTTACAATGGTTTTTAGTGATAAAAATCACTATTTTTGTAGGGGTTTCTAATAACGTTTTGACATACATTTCCTGGAGCTCCCTACGTGCTCCTTCTCCTTGTGTGTCCACCTCTTTTATATGCGTTAGTGTCCTGAAAAAATATTGGCCTACTTGCCAGATCGTCGTTGACTGCTCTGCCTGCTTGTGCTTTCTCTTCTCTCTAACTCTCTTCGTAAGCTTCCTTGCCTTGTGAGTCCTTCAGTTCCAAAACCCCCCCTCTCTCGCGTTTGTCGTCCCTGATAGACCCTTGTTGGGTGGGGCGTTGGACGTAGTACTCAACGACGTCTTGTGCTAAGTGATGTTTTGCAATCCGCAACCCTTTGGCCAAATCCGTGAGTAGAGCATCCCAATCTACCGGCCCGGGAACCTCTTGATGTGGTCTACGTAACTTTTCTGAATGGAGAGCTTGTTCCACTGCGAATAATTGCAATAAATGTGATGGTCTGGGAATGAATATCTCTTAATGATATTCCCAGAATCTCGTGACAAACATTTCTTCAAACGTCTGTTTGAAGCAGGCTGGTAGATACTTGATACGCGCGTGCCATGCATATACAACCTTAATAGATGGTGTTGCGCTCATGTCGTAGACAAGGTCCTGATTACCTTCACTAAATCCAAGAGCAGACAGATGAGGTTCCTTGACATTCTTGAAAGTCCTGAAGGTGACCAACATGAGTTCAAAAAATTTTAAGGCACATTTCGGCCATGACATCTGGTATATTTTTAAACCTGACCCCCCAATGCCAAATCATCGAGATCATATATCCTAGGGTAGGTTGGCCTTTAGGTGGTGCTAAGTAGACATAATTGAGCCATTTCTCGCATCCTTTGGTTGTCAGCACAGTTTTGGTGTATTCTGGCCATGACCTTCTTCGAAATACAGGGCAATAGCATGGGTTGTATTTGATGTACAAAGACATGTTATTCCATGTTCTTACCATCTCTGGGTAGGTTTCCAGTAGACGAATCCTCCACGTAGGTTGATGTATATTGTCGTGCTTGGCGCTTTCTGGGATGTCGTCTGGTGCAAACTGTGTAGCGGAGGTTGGTTCTTTTGAGGTGTGGTGCTTTATTTCGGCATTGTAGTCCGCCATTAAGACACAGAAAGGAACATAAAAATCGTCGGATGTGCCGATCCACCTATGATGGGAGAGGTTTCTAAAGTACTCTGATTTTATAATTACCTCTTCCAAACGTGACATTGACGCTATCTGAACTGCTACTCTGTCGTCATGGGTGGTGGCCACTTTCTCTAACCTCTGCATCCATTCAGGAGCCTCTATCTCGATGCTGTCCATGCCTTCTTCTGTTTGCTTGCCACCTGGTTCAGGCATGGGAACGTATGGATCTTTGAATGTTTCCTCTATTTCAATCGGCACTATGGGAACGTATGGATCTTTGAATGTTTCCTCTATTTCAATCGGCACTATGCGTAACTCTTCGAGTTCTGCTTTGAGTTTTGCAACTTCTTCCGATGTGTCGACTGTGGCTGTGACTTTGCTTGGTGACTCCTGCTGAGTTGCCCGTTGCTTGAGTAGGTCATCTCTTTCTTGTTCTAATGCTGCATGGGCCTCCAGAAGGTCGGCATGGGTTTCTAACACAATTTGCATATTCTCTGAGGGAATGGCCTTGAATTTCTCTGGGTCGATTTCCTACGGAGAATCCTCCATTGCTGCTTCCAAGTTTTCTTCATTCTGTTTCTGCAGCCATTTATTCTCCTCGAGTGCTATAGACATGTGTTTTCGTAGGAGGGCCAGGCTGCGTCTAAGCTTGAGACTCTCCGTTATCTGGGAGTGTAGCAAATCATCCATATGTTGTCTTTCTTCTGCATCTAACTAGGGTGGATTGGCTACCAACTGTTCATGTTGTTCCTGTAAAGGGGTGTACTGTTGTTGTAGTAGCCGCTTTTCCCTTTCGAGATCAATGAATCGTACTTGAAGTTCTTCATGACTTCGAAAGAGTCGCGTATGTTGGTTATCAAGATGCTGATAGTGCTGTTGTAGTTGCGACATACACTGATACATGTTATTAAATACATTATTAATAGGGGTGGATGCGTGAAGGGTGTTGAATGCAGAAGGGAAGGGAAAGGGAAAGGGGACTGGAATTGTGGATACGGTGCTGGAAAATGGTGACGTGGGAGGTGAATGGGAGATGGTGGGTGTATGGGGGGAGGGAGAGGTGCGGAGGTGGGTGATACGTCCATAAGATCAACAGTGGATGCAGTAGTGGGAGTGATTGTGAATATTGGAATTGTGGGTGCGGTGACAGTGGTGAAAGTGTACAGTGGTGTGTGCATTTGTGAATATGAACTACCCGAAAATGTGGTCGGGGGGGTTAGATGTTCTGTGGCTATAGTTAGAATTACTGTTTCAGTGGCCGTATACGCAAGAGTGGTGGAGATAGGGTGTGTGGGTGGTGTGGGTTGACTGACGGTCTGTGCTTCGTTGTGGGTAGTGGACTCGGAGGTGGTGAGAGTAGTGGTTACAATGGTAGTGGGAGGTGAATGTGGGGGAGTTGGAGGCAGGGGTGGCAAAGGGGGTGACGGAGGTGCACTTGATATATGGGTTTCCTCGGTATCCTGAACGGTGTGTGCGGTGTCCGTGGTTGTGGATGTGCCTTGTGGTTCAGATACTAATACATTCATCTGCTTTCCTGATCGAGGGGGGCGTCTATCGTATCGTCGCTCCGTTCTTCGTGATTGTGCAAGGGCGGTATGAACCGTCTCGAGTACTCCTAAAGCCTCAGAAATCATGTCAAGAGTGGCACGGTATTGCTCGTCTACACCTTCCTCCTCAAGGATTTGATTCATGAGGGCTTTGCCTGCTTGCTAGGTGTGGTTCACGTCTCACTATTCCAAAACTTCATGGTGCACGTATCCCAAAACATGATCTAGATATGCTGAATGATGGGAGATGGGAAAAGAGCTTCGGCTTGCTAGAACTCGATCTTGAAATGCATTGTCTTTGTGAATTGGTTGAACTATGCAAACAGAACGTTGTGAAGGTGGGAGTCAAATCTGCGCAGGGTGTGTTGCGGGGGTGGGTAGTGGGGCAGGGGGCGAGGTGGGACACAGGGGAAAGGGGGGGAAAAGGGGGTGGGGAGAAGGGGTGGGGGGGAAATGGGGGGAAGGGGGGAGGGGGGAGGGAAAGGGGAAGGGGAAGGAGGGGGGAAGGAGGGGGGGGGAGGTACAAGTACCGGAACAAATCCTCCAAGGAATCCAAAAGGTGATAAAATGGAGAAAACATCAATGAGAAAATGGCAAAATTTTTTTGTAGAACCTAGCCAGATTTTGCATTCCAGATAGGCTATATCTAGTTCTATTATGATGTTTGATGGTAGGCCTTAAGCCTAGAAATTTTTGTCAAGGGGAGCATCTCTCCAATGAGAGCTTCCAATTCTACAGCACCCCACTAAGGATTGATTTGATTTTGTATGGGCCTTCCTAGTGGGGAGTCCATTTTCCTTTAGTTTGATCATTTATCTATGGTTTGTATAACAAAACTAACTCTCTTGGCTGCAAACGTTTCGGCCACAAGTTCCTGTCATTTGCTTCCTTTCTTTTGATCTGAGTTTGCACTAACTGTTTAGATGCTAGGATCTAGGATTCTTTCATTTTGTGCAGAGTTGTGAGCCTAGCTGTTACCTCTGGGCCGCTCTTTCTTTGAACTCCTTCAGTTTTGATCGAGCCATGTATGAACTCGAATGGTTCTATGGGAATTATCCCATAAACCAGCTGGAATGGGGAAAATCCAATTGTTTCTTTATAGGCTAGTCTATATGCCCATAGTGTACCAAGATAAGCTTTACCCCAAGCAACAGGTTGCAGCATACATTCCTTTTGTAGCATAGTGATCAATATCTTATTTGTGAACTCTACCTACCATTTGCCCTCAGATAATAAGAGCATGAGGTTCTATGAATAACTTTATACCTGTTAAAGATTTCTTGCAAAATCCTATTCACAAAGTGTGTTCCTTGGTCCATGCAGATCGCCAAAGGGCACCCAAACCTACAGAATATATGGCTGAATAAAGCATCAACAATTGTCTGTGCTGTGCAATCTTGTGAAGCAATTGCTTGAGCCCATTTTGTTGCTTAGTTTATGGAAATTAGTAAATATTTATCTCTATTTGGAAAAAAAAGGAGGATATATAGGCCCTACAAAATCCAATTCCCACATCTCAAATGGTTGCCGATTGATAGATATTGTTAGTGGGTTATTTCTCTACTTTGTGGGTTTAGGTCTGCATCTTTCATAGATGTCACATACTTTAGCCCTATCATTTGAGTCCCTAAACAGGGTGGGCCACTATAATCCTGCATCTAGAATTCTCTGGCCCATGATGTGACATGGAAGGTGTCAACTACCTCAACCTTCATGTGCCTTTGTTAGGATATTCCATGTCTCTTCCTCCTCTATGCATTTCCTCAAAGAGCCTTCTTTTGTTGATATATTTAGGTAGTGATGTGTGTGAACACTCTAGGACCATCGGGGTACTTTTTTCCCTCTTTAGAAGGTTTTTTTCCCCCGGCTTGTATATACACCTATTGCCCTAAAGGGCTACTTATCTTTGTACATTCTTTAGTAATACATTAAGTCTTGTAGTTCAAAATGGAAAAAACTAAACCTACAGGTACACCTTTGGAGATGAATCATAAACTTTGTATTTATGAAAGTGAGAAAAATGAAGACCTTAAAGATTATCAAAGCTTGGTAGGTAGCTTGATATATGCTACTCATAGAAGGGAAGAGATCTCATATAGTGCGAGAGTGCTAAGACAATTCATGCACTTTCCAAGAACATCACACATGGATGCAACTAAGAAAGTGTTTAAGTATCTCAAACGTACAATCAATGAAGGTATATTCTATCATTACTCTTCAGATCTGGATATCAAAACCTATTCAGACGTGGAGTGGACAGGAGCTAAGGATGATAGAAGAAGTACTTCTGGTTACTTAGCATTTGCAGGTTCAAAGCTAGTGTCATGGAGTTCCAAGAAGCAACCAAGAAGTGATTTATCCTCAACTAAAGTAGACTACAGAGGTTTGGCCATAGCAACTCAAGAGGCAATGTGGTTAAAGGCATCATATATAGGTTTGAGACTTGTGAGTTTTGGTGTAATTTACAAGCCTAAACATTTGGCTTGATGGACACATTGAAGTTCATGCACATATGGAGAAGCATAGGAACTATTGCTAGTAGTTAATTACTACTTTACCACTTTGTAAAAGTCAAATTGACTTGGAATCTTTTGTACACACCTACCAAAAGGATTCATGGAAAAAAATAGCTCTTTGATTGAAGGAATATCTCCTAGCATATAGGACCTTGATCATAGGGAGCCAAAAGTTTGAATTTGAATTCAAATATTTACTCATTCTCTATAAAAGAGGTCATGGAAAAGTCACGGGTAGAACTCATCACTCCCGAGCTTCTCATTACTGATTTTGAGTGTGTGCGAGGCCTACACTCTAGCCCACACCTATCTACATCATTAAGCAATGATTTTCATGAAAATGGATTTGTATACAAGTGTTCACTAATACATACATTGACATTGTTCATTTCTGAGTTCTCTGTCATACTACTCAAAAGTCTGTCAACTTGTGGAGTGCATATCTCAGTCAAATATTCACCAAATTCAATGATCTAAAGCTTGTTGGATTCAGCTTGACGTTTTCTACATGCTGTCAAGGTTTGAAGAAATTCTATTAAGCCAATTCAGAGAAAGTTGCGTGGACGTCATCACTGGTCATAGTCTACTACAGTCCTAAAAAATCGGGGGTATAGCTTTGTTTGCTAAACTGATTTCTCTTAGCTTACTCAATCATTTTACTTCATTCCACTTGGAATAGTTAGATTACTAAGCTAATTAGATACCCCTAAAAGGAACTTTTCCAATTCCTACTGTGGTGGTCATACTAAACAAAAGATCCAGCAGGTGTCAAGACATAAATAAAAGGTTTTCTTGAGATCTTCAATTTCAAAGTTATTTGTTTTGATTCAATCATTACACACATCACTTCCAAAGTACATAGGTCATCTTATGGTGTCATTGGAAAGCTAAGGAAGTTCATGAATCAAGTCTGAAGCAAAAGAGGGCTGGTAGAAAGCAAGTTTTGGCAGTACCTACTCAATCTCTTGGAGTGTCCATCCATCTTTCCAATAGTGGTATGAGAGCAAACTAAGGTAAAATGGGAGATGGTTTTCCTTCATTTACTGATAAATTGTACAAGAACAATTATCAAGCATGGTCTTTGGGGATGAAGACCTACTTACAAGGAAGGAGTCTCTATGGATACATCTCAAGAGATGAGGATTTGCCCTCATTCAAAACAAGAGGATTACCAACAAAGAAGGAACATGAAAAGCTCAACACATGGTGTGCTAAGGATGCATTGACAAGGTCTTATTTACTCAAATCCATCTCTGATTTTCTTTTGCCACATATTAGAAATTGTAAGACATCCCAAGAGACTTGGGAAACCTTGTCATCTTATTTTTCCTCCAACACAAGGGCTAGGAAAAATCAGTTGTGGATTGAATTCACAACATTAAGGAAGCAACCTAAGCAAGTTCTTTCAGAATTTGTGACCAAGATTAAAGATGTACCAGATCACTTAGTAAGCATAGGAGAAGAGATTGAAGAAGAGCAGATTGTAAGGCAAGTGATCAATGGGATCAAGGCTGATGACAAATGGGAAAGTTTCACCACTGCCATGGACCTTTACATGGACATGCAAATTCTAGATCTTACAACTCTCATGGGACAATTTTTTGCTCATGAAGCAAAGCTCAACAAGAATGGAGATAAATCCAAAGGTAATAACTCTTCTGCCCTATACACTGATAAGAAGTCTAAAGATAAAGGCAAGAACAAGAAGGTGGAAGATGAAGGCTCTACCTCCCAAGCCAACTATGCAGGGAGAGGTAGATCATCAAGAGGAAGGGGCAGAGGAGGTAAGCAAGGTAGAGGGAGACCCTATAACTCCTTACCATGCAACATTTGTGGTTTATCAAATCATACTATAGATGCGTTTTTCAAGAATTACAAGAATCAGAGAGGAAGAGGATACCAAAGAGGTGGATACTCACAATCAAGAGGTAGATTCAATCATCACCAAGGCTAAAACAACAACTACAACAACAACTACAACAATAATTACAATGGCAACTACCAAGGAGGATTCAAATCCATAAAGGGCTACAACAACTACACAGAGGAGCAGGATGACTCTCTTTTGATCATGAACATGAATTCAAAATGAGGTACAAATGATGACCACCTATTCTACATTGACTCAGGATGCTAAAATCATGTGGCTGGCAATGTAGCACTACTCTCTGATCTTGAGGAACCAAAAGGTAAGCATCAAGTCCAAACAGGTGATGACACCAAGAACTCAGTAGTTAAAGTTGGAAATGTTAATACTTGTGATGGAAATCAAAACTTGTTGAGGAGGGTACTATATGTATCAACCATGGCCAAAAATTTAATGAGTGTTGGACAGATTGTGGAGAAAGGTTTGCAGGTTAGATTCAACCAATATGGAGCATTTTTGGAGGATCCAAGACATGGATTCAAGAGGATTGCTAAAGGAGAAAAATCAGGTAGACTTTTCACTTTTGAGCTAGAAGACACAAAGAATATTGCACTATACAATAATAACGATGGGACACTTTCAAAGCTTGAGATTTGGCACAAAAGATTAGGATATGTAGGAGAAAGAATTTTGAAGCAGATATGCAGGGATCAATGTGTAATTGGAATACCAAATGTTTCAAAACAACATATGATATATAAATGTAGTGCTTGTCAATTTGGGAAGTCTCACAGGTTACCCTTCTCAAGAAAAGGTTACATGCATAGCTAGTCCATACAGATGTATGGGGACCAAGCAAAGATCCCTGAGTCTCAGGATCAAGGTACTATGTATCTTTTATTGATGATTATAGCAGATGGACTGTATTGTACTTCATGAAGCACAAGGATGAGGTGTTTAATTGTTTTAAAAAATATCTTGCACTTGTTGAAAATCAGACAGGAAAGAATTTGAAGAGCCTAAGGTCAGATGGAGAAGGTGAGTACTTCTCCAATGAGTTTGAAAACTTCTTGTAGGACAGAGGCATCAAAAGAGAAATAACCACAAGGTATTCTCCTGAACAGAATGGGGTACCTGAGAGGAGAAATAGGTTGATTGTTGATACAGCTAGGTCTATGTTGAATGAAAAAAAGTTACCTAACTATCTATGGGCAGAGAGTTTTTCTACTGCCACTTACCTCTTAAATAGGGTACCATCTAAATCCCTTGATGGGATGACACCCTATGAAGCATGGCATGGTAAGAGACCCTCACTTGAGCATTGCAGGATATTTGGATGTGTAGCACATGTACACATTCCTTCTCAGATAAGAGGAAAGCTAGACCCTAAAGCCGAAAAGTGCATCTTTATTGGATATGATTTGATTCAAAACGGATACAGGTTTTATAAACCTTCCAATAAGTGATTCATGGTGAGTAGAGATGTTGTCTTTGATGAAAATGATTCTTGGTATGAGAATGAATGTAGGAAGGTTAAATTACCCTATGATTTGGAAGAGGAGTTTCCAAGTCTTGCTAAGGAGGAACCTACTCAGAATGAAGACTCAAGTTCAGATGATAAAGATACTATCAACCTTGAAGAGTTCAAGGCATGGAAGTCCAAGGGCAAAATGAAGATGAAGAAGCTTGAAGACATACTTGAATCTTCAACAATCAATCAGGAGATCACAGAGAGAAAGCAAAAAACCTATCAGATATGGGTATGATACATCTCTTGTTACTAAACATTCTGTTTATCTTGCCAAAGATTTGTCAAGTGAAGAACCAGGATCATATGAAGAAGCCATAACCAAGATAGAATGGAAAGAAGCTATGGATGAGGAGATTGAAGCACTCAAGGAGAGTGATACATGGGAGTTAGTACCAAAGAAGGACTCCATGAAGGTAATAGGATCCAGGTGGATCTATAAGCTTAAAAGAAATTCTGATGGCACAATTAATAGGTACAAAGCCAGATTGGTAGCCAAGGGTTTTGCACGAACGCAAGGCATTGAATATGAAGAGACATTCTCTCCTGTGGCCAAGATGCCAACAATCAGAGTGTTGGTAAGTGTGGCTGCATCAAATAATTGGAACATGTACCAATTGGATGTCAAGAATTCTTTCTTGAATGGATGGATTTTAGAGGAAGTATATATGTCACAACCTCTTGGCTATGAGGACCCTAAGAAAGTAACATTTGTTTGCAAATTGAAAAAGGTTTTATATGGATTGAAACAGGCACCTAGGGCATGGAATTACAAGTAAACTACATACCTCCAAGACCAAGGTTTTGTTATGAGCAAGGTAGATACTTCTCTATTCATCAAGAGAAGTAATTTAGAGGTAATATACCTTTGTGTTTATGTTGATGATATCATACTTACAGGTAATGATGTCAATGGAAATCAGACAAATCGAGATCCAGATGATGAAGGAGTTCAAGATCAATGATCATGGTCTATTGAAGTATTTTCTTGGGCTTGAGTTAGTCTATACTAACTCAGGAATATACATTATTCAAAAAAAGTATATACAAGATATGTTGAAGAAGTTTCACTTGTAGGATGCCAATATAGCAAGTACTCCAATGGAGGTAAACCTAAAACTAAGTGCCCATGAAGGTGATGAAGTCAATGATATTACAGGTTATCAAAGTATGGTGGGTAGCTTGAACTATGCTACCTAACAAGGATAGATATTGCATATGGAGTTAGTGTGCTAAGTCAGTTTATGCACAAGCCAAGAATACCTCAGAGGCTGCCAAGAGAATCTTGAAGTATCTCAAGGGTACACAGAACCATGGGTTGTATTTCCCTTACACTTTAGATATTGATGTCAAAATTTATTCAGATGCAGATTGGCCAGGATGCAAGGATGATAGGAGGAGCACTTTTGGATATATTTCTTTTCCAGGTGACAACCAATTTCATGGTCTTCAAAGAAGCAACCTACTGTTGCTTTGTCTTCTACAGAGGCAGAGTATAGAGGGCTGGCTAATGCCACACAAGAAGCCATTTGGATTAAGCTTTTGTATACAGAATTCGGTTTATATACTAGGTCTCCAATAATCTTTGGAGATAATACAATTTCTCTTCACCTTGTAGCTAATCCTATTTATCATGCTAGGACCAAACATATAGAGGTCCATTACCATTATGTGAGAGAGAAGTTGTTAAGCAAGGACATTCAGCTAACCTATGTATCAACCAACATGCAATGTGCAGATTTGTTGACTAAAGCTTTGGATGGAACCAAACTTTGCAGATTCAAAGCAATGATTCGATTGTAGGATAAACATGAAGATTGAAGCTGAAGACCAAGCCAAAATTTTTGGCTTGAGGGGGAGTTGTTGGTGTAATTTACAAGCCTACACATTTGTCTTGATGGACAGATTGAAGTTCATGCACATATGGAGAAGCATAAGAACTAATGCTAGTAGTTAATTACTACTTTACCACTTTGTAAAAGTCAAATTGACTTGGAATCTTTTCTGCACACCTACCAAAAGGATTCGTGGAAAACATTAGCTCTTTGATTGAAGGAATGTGTCCTAAGATATAGGACCTTGATCATAGGGAGCCCAAAGTTTGAATTTGAATTCAAATATTTACTCATTCTCTATAAAAGAGGTCATGGAAAAGTCGCGGGTAGAACTCATCACTCCTGAGTTTCTCATTACTGATTTTGAGTGTGTCTGAGGCCTACACTCTAGCCCACACCTATCTACACCATTAGGCAATGATTTTCATGCCAATGGATTTGTATACAAGTGTTCATTAATACATACATTCACATTGTTCATTTCTAAGTTCTCTATCATACTACTCAAAAGTCTATCAACTTGTGGAGTGCATATCTCGGTCAAATCTTCACCACATTCAATGATCTAAAGTTTGTTGGATTCAACTTGAAATTTTCTGCATGTTGCCAAAGTTTGAAGAGCAGCCAATTCAGAGAAAATCGTGTTGAGGTGATCACTGGTCATAGTCTACAGTCCTAAAAAATCGGGGGTATAACTTTATTTGCTAAATTGATTTCTCTAAGCATAGTCAATCATTTTACTTCATTCCACTTGGAATAGTTAGATTACTAAGCTAATTAGATAACCCCTAAAAGGAATTTTTCCAATTCCTACTGTGCTGGTGAGCAGGTGTCAAGACATAAATAGAAGGTTTCCTTGAGATCTTCAATTTCAAAGTTATCTGTTTTGATTCAATCATTACACACATCACTTCAAAGTACATAGGTCATCTTATGGTGTCGTTGGAAAGCTAAGGAAGTTCATATATCAAGTCTGAAGCAAAAGTGGGCTGGTACAAAGCAGGTTTTGGTAGTACCTACTCAATCTCTTGGAGTGTCCATCCATCTTTCCCA
The DNA here is from genome assembly GCA_020310875.1 of Ceratopteris richardii. Lineage (NCBI taxonomy): Eukaryota > Viridiplantae > Streptophyta > Polypodiopsida > Polypodiales > Pteridaceae > Ceratopteris > Ceratopteris richardii. Next base: position 187,739,665 of record CM035415.1, read on the forward strand.
ACAGTGAGTTGCAAATCTCACATATTTGGAGATAATATAAGTTCTATGCATCTAGTAGAACACCCTATTTTCCATGGGAGAACAAAACACATAGATTTTCATTAGCATTTCATCAGGGAGAAGCACATGGCAAAGGAGATTGACATTTTATTAGTTCCAACTGAAAAGCAAGTAGCATATATGATGATCAAGGCAATTGATGGAATAAAACTTTATAGATTCAAAGCTGTGGCATGTTGTCGTCGCAAAAGTAACGGTTGGTGGATCAAGCCAAATCCTGAGATAACGTCGCAAGCAATGTGCTTGGAGCAAGCTAAGGTGTATAGAAACAATCCAATACAACAGATAAATTTAAAGAAAATGCTGAACTTTAATGATAATGTCTTATCGTTGTAACAAACGTTTTTAAGCTTACTCTTAATCACTTGAAATTCAATGCGAAACATAAACCAATCGAACTCAATCCTCAATCATTCCTACCTTAAGCGCTTGAAAATAAGTTGTCGCTTTTCTTGCCATAAGTTATAACCATGACAACAATGGTCACAGTAGTAAAAGAAATGACATCAAATGTTCTTTTCCTTGAACTCCATGCCTATATTGACAACGCCATGTTTAGCTATATAAACACACTGTATCCGTCAGTGGAACCCACACTATTTGAATGCACAATGATGAATGCTTTAACCATTCCACTTGTATGGAATTTGATGAACAGAACCGTAATCAAGGCTTCAAATTCCTATGAGAACTTCAATAAGTTTGAACTTTTTTTCTGAATGCTCGTTCAAATATGTCAAAATCATGACATACATACATGTTAAACTATTAACCTGGCTTTTCGCCCTTGTTCTCTAGCAAAATTGACAATCTCAACTATGTAGTAAATCGTGTGTGAATAATATATAAATTTAATATAATGTATGTGTTGCAGAGTGAAGAAGAGCACAAGGCAGAGAAAAAGATGGGCCCCAAAATTTTTCCGATTTGGACACCTTATTTTTGTATCATAATCATTTTATAATATATTTTCCGATGTAAATGCACTAGAGGAGTCCTCTAGATGCATACCCATGGAGATTAGTAGCTTAACCCATGTAAATTAGTAGGAAATTAACCTTTTAGTGAATAAATTGCCGGTCTCTTGTGTGAAAGGACCATTTTTAGGGCACATGTATATAAGTCAATTTGTGACTCTTTGTAGAGACTTTTTGCCATTGTGAGAATCAAGAGCACAGAATTTCGAATTTGTGTCTTCTCTTCTCTGTATCATCTTCTTTGTGAGCTTCTATGAATGTGTGTTGCTTGAAAAGAGTGTTAGGGAGTGTTGTCTATCCATGAAAGTGTTTGTTTTCTGTGGTTAAGGTGTGTGTGAAGTGTAGGAAGTGCTGAAGTGTAGCAAGGTCATTCCCCACGACTCCGTATTTTGCTCATAACTTGTAGTAGAAGCATCAGAATTGAGTGAAAAAACCACCACTGGATGCGTCTTCTTGAGAACTTTGAAATGCATATCCTATTTGCTATATTCGGAGTTTGGAACTAAGAGAAAAACTCAATTTACTGTTGGCTTCTGCTCTAAGTATCGTGCCACCATGACTGATAGTTGAAGCTTGTTTGGATTAATCTTTGCCTTGTTTGCACTCTCTGGGAAGCTCATTTGCATTGATCATCATTTGAATGCATGTCTTCATACACTCGGCTAGGTTTTGATACTCCTTGGATTGATAAATAAAGCGTGAATCCCCACTATATGCACTTGAGGGGGATCGAGGTATAGTCTCTTTCTCCACAAGTCCATAGGTTGGTACTTAGGTACACACGTTTTTGGCGCCGTTTCCGGGGAATGTCCAATCAAACCGAGGCATTCGTGTGATGGTAAATAGCTTTCAGCAGTGAAGCGAGTAGAGGAGTTGTGAATTTCTCTTCTTTGGTAAGTCACATTCATCCGCACTTACTACTTCTCACTCTTGAAGTGTGTGTAGTGAGTTAATAGTCTAGGAAAGTGTGTGGAGTGAGTAGAGTAGGAGGAAGAAGGGAGTAGTTAGGGAGTTAGAGTAGCCAGTAACTCTAGTCTTGTGAGTCTTTTTAGTTAAGAATAATTTTTCAAAAGAGTATAAAACCCAAAAAAAATTGTCCCTTTTCATTTCACTTGTCTCTAGAACAAGTATCGTGAGAGCCAGCTATTGGGTATCGTGAGCTCCAATCAGGGCTTTTGAGCTGCGCAGGGTGAGTCAGAGTGGTGGGAGAGTTGAAAGAGAGTTCCCAAGGTAAGCACATTCATCATTCACTCATCATTGACAAATAAGTTAAGTGTTTCAGTAAAATGACCTGCTGCGAATATCGTGGAAGCTATCCCGGGGTGAGAAAAGTTCATTGAGATTCTAAGTGAGGGGAGAGGGTGGATGAGCTTTAGAAACCCTTGTATGCACTTAACATTCAAAAAAAATTATCAAAAAGTAAAAAAGTGTCAAGTATCGTGTTCTCCTGTAGTCGAGTATCACGATACCTGAGTATCGTGATCTCCTGTGGTCGAGTATCGCGATACCTGGGCTGAATATCGTGTATCGTTGAACTCTTTTCACGATACCTATTGAGTATCAGGTATCGTTGAATTTGGTCTGGCGATACTTGTCACGTATCGTGTATTGTTGAGAAGTCCTCACGATACTCGTCGGATATCCCATATCGTGTATTGGGAAATTCAGATCGCGATACTTCTCGCGTATCATATATCGTGAGTTCCTGATTGTGATACTTATTTGATATCGTGTATCGCGGAGGCAGTTTTCCTGATACCTCACAAATATCGAGTATCGTCGGGAATTTTATCGCGATACTTGTGGACTATCGTGTATCGTGAGTGACACAACAAGGTCGAGTATCGAGTATCGTGTGATTTTTGTGGTGGAGTATCGTGTATCGTGTATCGCAGATTTCTGATCGTGATACCTGTGGAGTATCAAGTCTTGTGATTGAGACGCGATATTTAGGAAGTATCGTGTATCGTGTTTCCTGAGGTATCGTGTATTGGGTTTGTGTGGATATCATGTATCGTGGACTTTTTTGGGGTCAAGAATCGTGAATTGAGGATTCTCTATCAGACATTTTCCAACCAACTTTTCCCTAGAATTCAGACCCTCAGTACAGAGCTCTAGGAGCTGGAGGTTGGCTAAGGTTAGTTAGAGCTTTTAGGTGAATGAACCTAAGATCAGGAAGAACCCTACGAAGCCGAAGAAGTGTGATTTCCTCTGTAGGAAGTGTAGCTGAACCAAGTAGTTGTTCCCATTATTCTAAAACCTTTAGTGAGTCAGAGGAAGAAGTTCCCATGGCTTTAGAGGACATGCAAAATACCGTACCAATGATTGGCAGGATGTCGATTATTGATGGCGAATATCGGACATCTTTAGAATATGTGAACACCAACCAAAATGAGATACCTATCTACCTAGATGGGCTAAACCGATCAGTGGCCAGACTAAAGAAAGCTTCAGATTCCTACATAGTGCCTAGGCCAACAGTTAAGTATGTAGGAGGGTTTTATAAGGACAAAAGAGATATCCAATATGTTGTTACGGAACACACGGAAAACATCAATGAACATGGGGAAGAAGACATTGCTCACAACTTTAATGAAGAGGGACATGAAGGGCAAGTGACCACTCCAAGAGGGAGATCTACTGTTGTTAGGGTTTGGAGAGGAGATCTAGTTCCCCAAGATGACTCCCTAATGGATGTGTATTTGGTCAATGGAATGGAGCATCTCCTTAGAGTCCTCTCTTCATTATGGGAAGTAGCCCCTAACCTAGTTACTGTCTATGAGTTACAAGATCAAAAACTCCCCACCATTATCACATATTTGGACAAAAACCAAAGGAGGTACTGGCCTCTAACGGAGTTAGAAAGAGCACGGTTGAAATATCAGAACATTCCAGTGCTCCCCTTGTGAATCTTTTGGTCTAACTTTCACAGACACAGCTTTAGCTTGGTTCCAACCATTAGATCCTAACAATTTTCAAAACATGGAACAAGTCTATCAAGAATTAATTGAAGAATTCACCAAATCTAGGATTAAAAACAACTCTTCCTCATTGATCCATAGTTTTAAGCAAGCTCCTACGGAATCTGTGAGACTCGCAGCAAGAAGATTCAAGCAGTATGTGGATAGATGTCCCGTGGAAGAGAGACCCACTGAAAACAAAATGGTTTCATTGTTTTTGGAAGGATTAGTGAATGGTTCACTAAGATCACTGGTATATGTGAAAAGAGTTCAAACTTTGCAAGAGTGTATGAAAGAATGTATTGATCTAGAGGACAACCTAGCAGAAGATCTGAAAATACCTCAAGGTAGCTTAAAAAGTGAAGATTCTGCCCGCAGTACATCAAACTCAAAGAACAATGTAGAGGAAATAGCCGACTTAGTAGCAAAGAAACTGAATGTTCAAGGACAGAGGAACTACCCCAACAACCCAATGATAGTACCCATGCTTAGACGATGTATGCATTGTGGAGGGGATCATCCTTCTCATTTGTGCACTCGGGGTGTAGTCCCACCACTTGCTTATGCCTACAATAGACCACCTATGCCGGTCCCTCTACAATATTGCAACATAGAACAGAAGTGCACCAACCATAGTACAGAAAACTATCCTTTCAATCGGCAATCAAGACTAGTACAATCGCTCATGAGACCTTACGGATACCCTCAGACAGATCAAGGAGGACAAGCCTTTAGATATCCCACATATCAATAGCAGGAACCAGCACCACGACCCTATGCTTATCAAGGTTACACTCAACCACAACCGGTGTTAGGTCAACCACCGCCCCATCCTGAAAATGTTGTCTCAGTGAAAGTAGCTCGACAAGAAGAGAATCCTGAGAGAGCAATAGTCCCAGTCATGCCTTCGACTAGTAACGAGCCATATGACCCATCTTATGACCATAGTCAAGGAGATTATTCTGCTTATGAGAGCTCAATAATAAAATATTATTCTACTTATGGCATGGAAGTACCAGAGAGTTCCTACGAATATGAGCATGATTATGTGTCATTGATGTATAATGCTCCTAGAACACCCATACCCCCGTGACCTATGAACAGACCGCCTATACCTAGTCGACCATGTTATAGATGCGGAGGTGATCATTATATCAGAGAATGTACACTACCAAGCCCACCACCACAGTGAGTCTGGGAAGGATACTGTAGTGATTGTTGGAAAGAGCACCTTTTTAGAGATTGCCCCAAAAATCCCTACAAAGTTAGCTCGAATGTGCAAATTAATGTGATAGAAGTGGTAGAGTCGTCACGGAGTGATAAGGAGTACATCGTGCCATTGAAGGCAATAATAAGAGCTAAAGCTAGAGAGACACCAGGAAAAACTGGGGAGAATGACCAAAGCGATAGAGAGGTGAATACACCCACAGCTCAAAGAGTTGACGACTCGGAAGAACCTAGAAAAAGTATCAGAAGTAAATGAACACAAATATGGAAGAACCATAGAGACAGGATAAAGGACAAGAAACTGCAACAAAAGAAGGAAACTGAAAAGAACGAACAAGTTAAAAAAGAAAAACAAAAAGGGGAAGGAGAAATGGGGAAAGGAAAGTGTTTTGGTGTTTCTGATATAGTAGCTGAAGGTTCGTGAGGCCATGAAAGCATGAAAAGGTGGACATCAATAATCTTACTTTAGGGAAGACATCAATAAATCCAATTTATAATTTAGTTTGTAAATAAATCCACGTAGAAGGTTCTATTGTTAGAAATAGTCAGAAAAATAGTGGTTAGAATAAGGGTCATTGTCGACCGCAATTTCTGATATTAAAAGCAAAGGCTTTCTATGAAAGTCATGAACTTTTACTTTCATGCATGCTTTTTGAAGCCACTCTCATGTAACCACTCTTTTGGATGTAATAAAAAATTCCTATAAATACATGCATTTTGTGGATTCACAAAACACAGTGCATGGGTGGAGATTGCACCCAATACTACATTCCGTCTCGTCTCTTGGCATCTCTATTTTTTTGTGTGTTTTTTGCAGTCGTAACCTCTGTGTGTGTGAGCATGATCATGATAACAAAATCACTTCAGTAGTCTCCCCATCAATGAACCTTTCTAATGCTAGCTGATTCTTCAATTTCTAAATCCTTGTTTGATTCCAAGTTTCATATTGATTTTGTTGGGAATGATGGATGGACACTTCAAGATGATGAGTAGGTACAGCCAAATCCTGCTTTGTACCAGCCCTTTGATGCTTCAGAGTTGATAAGTGGACCTTCGTAGCTTTCCAATGACACTGTAAAATGGCCTATGTACTTTGGAAATGATGTAGGAAAAGATTGAAACAAAACAGACAACTTTGAGCTTCAAGCCTTCAAGAAAACCTTCTATTTTTTACCATACACCTACTGCATCTTTTGCTCAGTATAACCACCATACTAGGAATTGGAAAAATTCCTTTTAATGGTATCTAATTAGCTTAGCAAGCTAACTATTCCAAGTGTCATCACTTAAAAAGATTAACTATACTGAGAGAAATTAATTTAGCAAGTATACCTTTACCCTCGATATTTTAGGACTGTTGCACACTTCGACTAGTGATCACTTTGATGGCTTTTTCTCTAAAATGGCTGAATAGAGATCATTCAAATCTTGAAAGCATGTAGAAAACTTTGAGCTGGTGCCAACAAGCTATAGATGTTTCAATTTGGTGGAGAAATGAGTGAGATATGATCTCCAGAAGTTGACTGACTAATAGCGACTATGACAGAGACTCACAAATGAACAAATGTAGATATATGTATTAATGAACACATGTGTACAATATTATTGGCTTGGAAACCATAGCCAAATGATGTAGTAAGGTGTAGGCAACAGTGTAGGCCTTACACACATATAGAGATGAGAATGAAGGGCTCGGAAAGTGACTTGTGGTACCGTGACTTTTTGATGATCACTTTTATAGTAGTTGAGTTCAGAAGTTTGAATTTGAATTCAAACTTTTTGCTCTCTATAATCATGCTCCTACATCCTAGGAGATCTTCTCTTAATTGATTGATGCTTTACAACTAATAAAGTCCAAGACTTCCTTGAATAGGTGGTTACAAAGATTCCAAGTCAAATATGACTTTTACAAAACCATTAGCATTGATTCCTATGCATCTTCATATGTGTATGAACTACAAGCCAAATGTGTAGGCTTGTAAATTGCACCAAGAGCTCCCCCTCAATCCAAACATGAGCTTGTATTATCTCCAAAGATCAATGGTGAGATAGTATACAAATCCAATTCTGTATACAATAACTTGATCCATATGGCTTCTTGGGTAGCACTAGCCAATCCTCTATATTGTGCCTCAGTAGAAGATAAAACAACAGTAGGTTGCTTCTTTGATGACCATGATATTGGTTTATCAACTGCAAATGAAATGTGTCCAGAAGATCTTAATCTCCAAGTTTGATGTGAAAGGAAAATACGAACCATGATGTTGAGTGCCTTTGAGATACTTTATAATTCTTTTGGCAGCTTCTAGGTGAGGTACCCTTGGCTTGTGCATGAACTGACTTAGCACACTAACTCCATATGCAATATCTATCCTTGTTAAGGTAGCATACTTCAAGCTTCCCACTATGCTTTAGTAACCTGTAATATCATCAATTTCATCACCTTCATGGGCACTTAGTTTTAGGTTTACCTCCATTGGAGTACTCGCAACTTTGGCATCCTGCAAATCAAACTTCTTCAAACATATCATGTATGTATTTTCTCTGAGTAATATAGATTCCAGAATCACTATAGACTAACTCAAGTCCAAGAAAATACTTGAGTAGACCAAGATCACTGATCTTGAACTCCTTCATCATCCGGTTCTTAATTTGTCTGATTCCATTGACATCGTTACCTGTAAGTATGATATCATCAACATATACACATAGGTATATTACCTCTAAATTACTTCTCTTGATGAATAGAGAAGTGTCTACCTTGCTCATGACAAAGCCTTGGTCTTGAAGGTATGTGGTCAGCCTATGATTCCATGCCCTAGGTACCTGCTTCAATCCATAAAGAACTTTATTCAATTTGCACACATATGTTACCTTGTTTGGATCCTCATAGCCCGGAGATTGTGACATGTATACCTCCTCTGAAATCCCTCCATTAAGAAATGCATTTTTTACATCCAATTCATACATGTTCCAATTTTTTGATGCAGCCACACTTACTAATACCCTGATGGTTGGCATCTTGGCTATAGGTGAGATTGTTTCTTCATAGTCAATGCATGGGGTTTGTGCAAAACCCTTGGCCACCAATCTCGCTTTGTACCTGTTTATTGACCCATCAGAATTTCTTTTGAGTTTATAGATCCATCAGGATCCAATAACCTTCATGGACTCTTTCTTTGGTACTAGTTCCCATATTTCACTTTCTTTGAGTGCTTCAATCTCTTCATCCATAACTTCTTTCCATTCTCTCTTAGTTTTTGCTTCTTCATATGATCCTGGTTCTTCAATTGACAAGTCTTTGGCAAGATAAACAGAGTGTTTAGTAACAAGAGAGGTGTCATACCCATATCTAATAGGTTTTTTGCTCTCCCTTTGTGATCTTCTGATTGATTGATTTGAAGATTCAGGTATGTCTTCAAGTTTCTTCATCTTGAGTTTGCCTTTGCACTTCCATGCCTTGAATTCTTCAAGATTGATAATGTCTTCATCATCTAAAGTGGTGTCTTCATTCTGAGTAGGTTCCTCCTTAGCAAGACTTAGAAACTCCTCCTCCAAGTAATAGGGTAGTTTAAACTTCTTGCTTTCATTCTCATATCAAGAATCATTTTCATCAAAGACAACATCTCTACTAAATATGAATCCCTTATTTGAGGGGTTGTAGAACCTATACCCTTTTGGATCTAGATCATATCCAATAAAGATACACTTCTCAGCCTTAGGGTCTAGTTTACCACTTATCTGAGAAGGAATGTGTACATATGCTACACATCCAAATATCCTGCAATGATCAAGTGAGGGTCTCTTGCCATGCCTTGCTTCATAAGGGGTCATCCCATCAAGGTACTGAGATAGTAACCTATTTATGAGATAAGTGGCAGTACATACACTCTCTACCCATAAATAGTTAGGTAACCTTTTTTCATTCAACATTGACCTAGTTGTTTCAACAATCAATCTATTTCTTCTCTCAGATACCCCATTTTGTTTAGGAGTATACCTTGTGGGGATTTCTCTCTTGATTCCTTTGTCCTGCAAGAATGCTTCAAACTCATTGGAGAAGTACTCACCTCCTCCATCTGACCTTAGCCTCTTTAGTTTTCTTCCTGTCTGATTCTCAACAAGTGCAAGGTATTTTTTTAAACAATTGAACACTTCATCTTTGTGTTTCATAAAGTACAATATAGTCCACCTGCTATAATCATCAATAAAAGATACATTGTACCTTGATCCTGAGGTTAAGGGGTCTTTGCTTGGTCCCCATACATCTATATGGACAAGCTCTAGGTAGTCCTCATGCATGTAGCCTTTCCTTGAGAAGGGTAACCTGTGAGACTTCCCAAACTGACAAGCACCACATTTATAAATCATGTGTTGTTTGGAAATATTGGGTATTCCAATTACACATTGATCCCTGCATATTTGTTTCAAGGTTCTTTCTCCTACATGCCCTAATCTTTTATTCCAAATCTCAAGCTCTGAAACTGTTTGATCTCTATAATTGTAGAGTGCAATATTCTTTGTATCTTCTAGCTCAAAAGTAAAAAGTCTACCTGTCTTTTCTCCTTTAGTAATTCTCTTGAACCCTTGCTCGGATCCTCCACAAATGCTCCAAATTGGTGGAATCTAACCTGCAAACCTTTTTCCAAAATCTGTCCAACACTCATCAAATTTTTGGTAATGGTTGGTACATATAGTACCCTACTCAACAAGTTCTGATTTCCATCACAAGTCTTAACATTTACAACTTTAACTACTGAGTGCTTGGCGTCATCACCTGTTTGTACTTGATCTTTACCTCTTGGTTCTTCAAGGGCAGAGAGTAGAGCTAAATTGCTAGCCACATGATTCGAGCATCCTGATGCAATATAGAAGAGATGGTCATCATTTGTACCTGGTTTTGAGGTCATGTTCATAATTAGAAGAGAATCATCTTGCTCTTCTGTATAGTTGTTGTAATCTTTTCTGAATTTGAATCCTCCTTGGTAGTTGCCAGTGTAGTTGTTGTTGTAGTTGTTGTTGTAGTTGTTATTGTAGTTGTTGTTGTATCCTTGATGATGGTTGAACCTACCTCTTGATTGTGATTATCCACCTCTTTGATATCCTCTTCCTCTCTAATTCTTTTAGTTCCCGAAACATTCATTTGTAGCATGATTTGATAAACCACAAATATTGCATGGTGAGGAGTTATAGAATCTCCCCCTACCTTGCTTACCTCCTCTACCCCTTCCTCTTGATGATCTACCTCTCCCTGCATAGTTGGCTTGGGAGATAGTGCCTTCATCTTCTCCTTTTTTGTTCTTGCCTTTATCTTTAGACTTACGTTTATCAATGTATAGGGCTAAAGAGCTATTACCTTTGGATGTGTCTCCATTCTTGTTGAGCTTGGCTTCATGAGTGAACAATTGCCCCATGAGAGTTGTAAGATCTGGAATTTGCATGTCCATGTATAGTTCCATGGCAGTGGTAAAGCTTTCCCATTTGTCATCAGCTTTAATTCCATTGATCACTTGCCTTACTATCTGGTCTTCTTCAATCTCTTCTCCTATGCTTGCTAACTGATCTACTACAACTAATCTTTGTCACATACTCTAAAATAGCCTGCTTGGGTTGCTTCCTTAGTGTGGTGAATTCAATCCACAACTGGTTTTTTCTCTCCCTTGTGTTGGAAGAGAAATAGCATGACAAGGTTTCCCAAGTTTCTTGCGATGTCTTACAGTTTCTAATATGTGGTAAAACAAAATCAGGGATGGACTTGAGTAAGTAAGACCTTGCTAATGCATCCTTGGCACACCATGTGTTGAGCTTTTCATGTTCTTCCTTTGTTGGTAGTCCTCTGGTTTTGAAAAAGGGCAATTCCTCATCTCTTGATATGTATCCATAAAGACTCCTTCCTTGTAGGTATGTCTTCATCCTTAGAGATCATGCATGATAGTTGTTCCTGTCCAATTTATCAATAAATGAATTAAAACCATCTCCCATTTTACCTTGACTTTGCTCTGATACCACTGTTGGGAATGATGGATGGACACTTCAAGATGATGAGTAGGTACTACCAAATCTTGCTTTGTACCAGCCCTTTGATGCTTCAGAGTTGATAAGTGTACCTTCTTAGCTTTCCAATGACACTGTAAAATGGCCTATGTACTTTGGAAATGATGTAGGAAAAGATTGAAACAAAACAGACAACTTTGAGCTTCAAGCCTTCAAGAAAACCTTCTATTTTTTACCATACACCTGTTGCATCTTTTGCTCAGTATAACCACCATACTAGGAATTGGAAACTTTCCTTTTAGGGGTATCTAATTAGCTTAGTTAGCTCGTGCTAATTATAGGAATTCTATGTGGTCCAAAGGGAAGAAAACCATGCCCAAAAAAAGTAGATGCTATTCAAGATATGAAAGAAGTTTGCTCCTCAATCACCGAGGTGATGAGATTTCTTGGTGTAGGTGTTTTCTATGTAGTGTGGATTCGAGATTTAGCACATGTAGCAGATCCACTCTAGCAACTCCTACAAAAGGGGCAAATATTTCAATGGAAGGAAGTCCAAACTCAAGGTATGCGAAAAATAAAAATAGCACTCTTAGAGGGTCCATTGCTTAGAAAAGCTGACTAAAGTGATAATAAACAAGGTTAAATTATTATAGCTATAAGTCCAAAAGTCATAGGTTGGGCAATTGGCCAAAAAGATGACTAGAGAAAAGATATGCCTTTTAGTTTGGAGGCAAGGTGTTAAATGTTCACAAAAGACGCTATCTTCACATCAAGCATGAACTTTGGGGAATAATGAGTGCATTAAAAGGTGATAAAGAGTACTTAATTGGAGTGAATGTAGTAGTGGAACTAATTCTTTTTTCACTCTTAAGGATGATCGTGATCTGTTCCACTATAGAAATTGTGATGCAAGATGGATAACATATATTAAGTTGCTAAAACTTGAGTCTTTCCATATAGCTAGAAGGAATAATGTAGTGGCTGATATGTTGTCATGAACAATATATGAAGATGAAGACTTATGACTTCAAACGATGAAGACATAGGCTCACACTCTTATGCTTTGCATGTACATACCTCTAGCCTTGATGAAGCATGCGCAAGATGGAATAAATATGATTTTACCTACCAATTTGAGAAGGGAACATCGCATACTTGAACAGAAGGAAACAAAAGAATTTAGGAAGTTGAAAAGAAAATAAAGAAAGAAATAAGAATATTTATGACGTCAGATGGGAATAGCATAGAGGTTTAAAAAAGTGAATATGAAAGTGAATGGAAACAAATCAAAAAATATTTAAGTACTAGATCTCCTCATCGACAATCAAGTAAAGAAAGGTTTAGGAACGTTTGAAGGAAATCCAATAATTATTTTTTGAAATACGGTTTGATTTGTAGAAGTAAACTTGTAATGAACAGAACTCCTCACTAGGTTGTAGGTTGTAATGGAGCAAAAGATAAAATTATGAGTGACATGTATAATTCATTATGGGATGGGCACAAAGGATTTCAAGGAACATATGAGAAGATAAAAAAGTGATATTAGTGGCCTGGAATGTTATGTACATGTGAAGAATTATGTGCCAGGTCTAAGATTTGTTAGCTACTTTTGAATGTTAAGAATAGGGATGATTTGCATCCAATATGTCTTTAAAACATCCATTAAATATGGGTTTTTGATTTGGTCAAGATGCCTTTAGGAATACAGTAGATGCGATACATTTTACTCGCAAGAGAAGATTTGACAAGTCATGTTGAAGGAAGAGCGATGAAAACAAAACTATAGGTAATGTATGTGAATTTCTATAAGAAGATGTATTCAACAGGGCTGGATATGTTGAAAAGATAGTTGTTGATAGAGGTGAGCTTGACACTGATAGAGGAAAGGATTTCTTTGCAAAATATGGCATTGGACTCTCACTTATCGTAGCATATAATCTAGGAGCTAATGGAAAAAATGGACATGGAAATCCTCCAATCATTAAAGCCTTGGAAAAATCCTTCGATGTGAAAATCAAGAATTGGCCAAAGTATCTTCATTTTGCCTTATGGGTGGATATGATGACATACACAAAAGACTACTAGATATATGCCAACAAGATTGATGTACTGTTAGAAATCTATATTATCGATAGAGTCACATGCTTTATCATGGACCTCATTGCCCTAGCAAGATGAGATGAAAAGAGAGGATCTTCTAGCAGAAAAAACCCTTCAGTTGGAAAGAGGGAGGAAGCTAATAGAAGAAGAAACAACCAAACTCACAGCATCAAGAAAAGAGAATAAGATAGCATTTGACAAGTCCCATAGATTCAGGCCCAAGGAGATAAATAAAGGTGATTGGGGCCTTGTTTATGATATTTTGGTGGACATGCAATATGAAGCCTGAAATAAATTAGTAAAGAGGGTATTGAAACCTTATTTAGTATGCAAAGTGTTTAACAACAGAACATACTCACTTAGAGAGTTAGATGGAACAAAGTTAAAAGATTTGATCGTTGGGAAAAGAATCAGAATTTTTAAAAGAAGAGAAAAAAACAACTATGAAATATTGGAAGATGAAGAAAAAGAAGAAGAAGATATAGAAGAAAAAGAAGAAAAAGCAAAAGAAGAAGAAGAGAAAGAAGAAGAAGAAGAAGAAGAAGAAGAAGAAGAAGAAGAAGAAGAAGGAGGAGGAGGAGAAGGAGAAGTAGAAGTTGGAGAATGAGGGATATAATTCATTCTAATATATATGAGCGTATGTGTGCTTGTAAAAGAAAAATTATCTAATTAAAAATGCAATTCTAAATATTTGTTTTTTTTTTTATGCACAGATGTAAAAAAGTTGAAGTACAAGAAAATAGAAGACTGAAGATGAGTGACAGAATATCATAGTCTTAGAAATGCTCAATACTCCACCCTCATGTGACCACAAATGATCCATGGTGCTCTAAGTTGTAAGGCCCCCATTATGAGAGCTGAGACATTTGTGGAGCCCTAACTTCCAAGTTAGATGAGGTCTATGTGTGACTATTGATGGTTGTAGATGATCTTTGTGAGCCTAGACATTAGGTTAGGTAGGGCATAAACTTCAAGGCCATTGGGTTGCCATTTAAGGTGAAAATAAAGGCCCTGTGGCGTCACGGGGTTTTCCCATAGAACCTTAATGGGGAGAGTGCAGAGGGGGGCTTGCCCCCTTCTGCGGGGTCCGGGGGGCCTATCCCGCTGGCCCATATGGCCGAGACGGTAGGACTTCTGGTCGTGGAGATATTGTCGGATCGTATATTTTACCGACTATTTTGTATCTCCCGACTACGTTTATCTATACGGAACCACCTTCTAAAAGCTATAAGCACGAACCAGGTTAAGCTTTACAGAGCATTGCACACTAGTAAGCCCTTCATATAGATTCTATCTAGATCACCATCTAAGCTCCACAGTGGTAGCGCACGGGTGGACAACACCATCATTGTAAGTGCATTACCCTCGGCAATCTGAGAATTTGAGTTCTCTATCTCTCAATCCGCATCTATCTTTGTCTGCATTCTTCTCTCAACTTTGTCTACAGGTCTATTCCGTTGTGCTATTATTTTCTTACAAATAGATGAACAAGTACAATAAGAGAACAACATCCAATTTACATGGACATTTCTTCCACCGTCCATGAGGAGGCTTACATTGGACAAGAGGAAGTGGTTTTAATGAAGGCCTATATATCATTCATGTTCAATGTAAATAAAGAAAGGTAAATTCATAGTTTTTACGTTTGTGTTCACTTCACAAATATTTCAAATTCGATGGAATAATATAACAAATTACAAGCTTGGAAATGAACATGTGCTATCCTAAATAAATAAAGAAAAGTGATGCCATCTAACCTTGTGAAATCTCAGTGTTTGTTTATGCGTGTGTTATGTGGGTGTTTCTGTCCACTTTAGAAATATGGAAAGGATTATCAAAGTAAACTTGAATAAGTAAGTAAGTTGTATATATATATATATGAAGTACGTAAGACTTTAGGGAACTTCGGTTAGCAAGCAATGAGCAAAAACTCTCAATAAAGAAAATGAAGATGATCGAGCATGCCGATTCAGAGGAGCTTGTGGTGCTCCACAAGTGATTTGCTTTTGTTTCGCTTTTCTCTTCTTTCATATATGTATATATGAAGTTTCCCTGCTAGAAGTATGTGATGTATAAAGGAATGCATAGACTCCAAGGGAATTAAGTAGACTAAGAGTTCTATACATCTACGATGATTACCTGTGATGTATAAAGGGCCAAGAGCTATGTGAGTAGAATCGCTTAGTAGACTAGAGCTTTCGGAGTGAAGAACAAGGAAAGTGAAGGCAAAGACTTAAACTAAGTGCCAGTATATGCTAGTATACATGAACAGTTGAAGAGTGGGATTCTTTTATTTCTACTTTTGATCCCTCACCTAATCCTACCCTTAGATAGGTTATGAATTAGATAGTCCTTCATATCCCAAAGAACAATATATATGTATGTGTCACCAGTGCATTGTGATGGGCTAGTAGGTGGGTAGAGCTATCCTTGTTTGGTGACCAAGGCCACGAACTGATGCTATTTTTTTGGTATGGCCTCACCTATATGTTATCATGTACATATATGGGTCCGTAAGTGGGTGGAGTCACTCTGCCCCGGTGATGAGAGCCACAAACTAATGTTGATGTTGTATGGGGTTGGTGATGTGCATCATTCGCTATGTTGAGTCGGTAGATGTTGAAACTCAAAGTCAAGGACAAAGCACAAAAGCACATCAAGGAGGTGTACACACAAGAAGAAGGAGCATGTAGGGAGCTCCAAGAAGCACATGTCAAATTTTTAGAAGAACTCCCTATAAAAATAGTGATTGTTATCACTAAAAACCATTGTAAATACCATTTTGCATATTGCAACTCCATTTTGTTCAAGCCAAGGAGTCCTTGAGCTTGAGGAGTATTAGAAATATCAACTTACCAATCTTCATAGTTTTTAGACTCCGTTTGGGCCCCCAAATAAGCCTTGGAAGCTAATTTTTAACTAGGCCGAACACTAGGTCTGGATAAGGCCAAAACTACTAACAAATCTATAAAAAGGGCTGGAGAGCTCATTTTTGAGGTTAGCTGGTTGTGGATTTGAGTTCTTAAAGAGATTTCTTTTGTAATCAAAGTCCTTCCATTGTTGCACTCTTTGCTCTTACCTCGTGCGCATGTGTGTGCATGCTTGTGTGCTTTCACTCATGCACTTGTGCACTTCACTTGCTCTTGGTCTCCATACCGGTCCTCACTTCTCCGCGGATTGACATTTATGAGGTGGATCTCCTCATGTTGGTTCTTTTCATTGTGTTAGAGAGACATTAGAAAAAAGTGGTAAAGCTTACTTGGTGGTAAGGTCCATGAGTCACACTCAATTTAGAATAAAGCTACTTGATCTGAAGAGGTTGAGTGAACGGAAGAACTATGAAGCTTACAATTGATTCATATGATTCCTTGTCTGATTGGATTGGTTGTAACATAATACATTGAGTGGGTGAATTGTATCTATTTTATTATCAAAGTTTGTATAAATTTCAACAAATTTGTATGGATTGAGCATGTGTTTGACGTGCATTCTCATGTGATTATTGGATGCTCATTTGTATTTTTTATGTATGCATGTTGGTACATCTAGAGGATGCACAAGTCTAGAGGGAGTGGATGTGGTTGGGATTTAAAGTCAAAGCTTGAAAGTTAAATAACAAGTTGAATTGGTAAGAAGAAAAGAATCATTGAAAGGAAAAAAATGACATACTTTGAAAAAGTACTCATCAAGTAGTTCATGAGGTTCTCATTCCTATTGGAAAATATTCAAAGATTCACTTTGACCTAATTCCTCCATGTGAATCCTAGGTTTTCCGCATTCAACATGGCTTTTCATCTATTTCTCCCTCCTTTCCGAGAACCATGTGATAGTGTTGAACCTCTTGACAGAATTGATGATACTTTTCCTGATGCTAATCTATTTCATGTGGGAGATCAAACTGAACCTAAATTGGGAGTTCCTACCTAATATGAGGAAATGATGTATTTGCTTGCAATTAGTGTCCCTCCTTCCCATTTAGGTCCACTACTAGAAAGAAACTAGCATTATGAAGCCATCAGTAATATGTTATTTTGGATCATTTATAGTACAATGATATTATTGGGAAATGGCTTAAATATGTCCCATCACATGAGTAATATGTTATTTTGGATCATTTATAGTACAATGATATTATTGGGAAATGGCTTAAATATGTCCCATCACATGAAGTAACTGTTGTTATTATAGAAGCTCATTTTCAAGTTTCTAGTGGTAATCTTGATGCAAAGCTTACAATTTAGAAAATCTTGCAAAGTGGCATATGGTGGCCTACTATTCACAAGGTTGTTCACAATCAGATAAGATGGTGTAATCCCTACCAAAGAGTGGGAAAACCTCAAGATATTCATCATTTTCCTTTGCAACCCATTCTTCCTTTGGAACCTTTTAAGAAGTGGGAGTTGGACTTTGTTGGTCCTATTCATCCTCCATTTCTTATCGTAAAACTTATTTTTAACTTGCATTGATTATTGCACCCGTTGGGCAAAAGCTTGGAGTTTGAAACATTCCACAGTTGAAAGTGTTGCCACTGTCTTAACTAGAGAATTATTTCCTCCTTTTAGACTTCCACTAGGATTAGATTCAGATCATGCCAACTCAGTTTTTTATTCAGCTTCTTAAATCCCACTTATTATTTTTAAATCCAATATAAAATTAGTTCCCCATATTATCCTCAAGCAAATAGGTTGGAGGAGATCACTAACAATGTTTTAATCACAATTCAACTGACGTTTCTTCTTGAGTGTCCAACTTAATGGAAACAGTATTTATCTTCAGCTCTTTTGGCTTACCATACTTTATACAAGGTTTCAACATGTTTTACACCTTTTAATCTAGTCTAACATATGGAAGTCAGTACTCCTTTGGAATTTATGGTCCCTAATTTATTGATATCAGTATAGAAACGTTTATTACCAAAAGAATCTTTAAATTTTTGGATGGATACCTTATGTAACTCAGAAGAACATCGATACAAGAGTTTCCTACGGATGCAAGAGGTCTAGTATAGACAATGATGTTGCCATGATTGTCCGATGTTTCTGAATTGGTGATTTGTTCTTGTTTTTTAATTCAAAAATGAAGCAGCAAGCTGGAAAATGTAAACTTCGCTAGGTAGGTTCTTTTTGGATTCATCAAGAAATTGGGCCAGCCACTTTATAGTTAGCAACTTTGAAACACAATATTTTATAGACTCCGATCATTGGGTCCAAGCTATGACCTTACTGTATGTGATGTTGTACCTATCATCGTAATATAGTGTATTATGTTCTACATTAAATAAGTGGGAGTTATTCATTCATTTAATTACACATCCTTACTGTCATGCATGATGGGTGGTGCCATGAAGTTGGCAACTCCAGAAATTATTAGAATCTATTTAGAATCATTTCCTATGCATGCAACATTTAAGCATTAAATTTTCAAATTATGCCCATGTAGAAGTTCACTCATATGCATAAAATGTACAACAATTTTCACTATCTTATTTAAGTAGATTCATTTATTGACTCACTTTCTTACCTATAGATTTTCACTATGCAATGTAAGACAATAGTTAGACCAGTTGAACTGACCTAACAAATGTAAATGATTTCTGGCTCCGACAGGGAATATTCCCTTTACCCTAACTCCCTTTCCTTACAATACCTTGCCTGGTCCAATATGACCTTCATGCAACATGCAAGTTGGGATTCCCATCAATTGTGTAATGCACGCTTGGCTTCTCCTCATAATGGGGGCCTTACAAAATGTGCATACAATCATGAGGGGTAGACATTG
This sequence comes from Ceratopteris richardii, assembly GCA_020310875.1. NCBI lineage: Eukaryota > Viridiplantae > Streptophyta > Polypodiopsida > Polypodiales > Pteridaceae > Ceratopteris > Ceratopteris richardii. Next base: position 187,758,761 of record CM035415.1, read on the forward strand.
ATCATATACTTGTTTAAATGAAAGAAGCTACTCCTACTCTACAATTAATCAGAAAATAAATTAACTATGGAGGAAGGAACAAAAGATAACAAAACATGATGACTGAATTAAAATAGAAATGGAAATGACTTACATAAGATGCTCTATGAGCATGAGGACTCCATGAGGAGTGGAAGTGCACTCTTGGCAATGAGCTAGAGTGGAATGGCTTATGTGGAGTGAAGGGAGGCCTTGCTTATATGGAGTTTGGGAGAACTCCCTTGGATGTGGGATAAATTAGCTTACATGAGAATGATTCTAGCTCTTGGACAAAAGGGTGGAGCATGGAACTCTCAACACCCCCCCTCCATGTGATGACCCTTTTGTTTTTAGCATGGGGACTAGTGACATATGGGATCACTTAGTCCATTTGGTTTTTAGGATCTCAGGACATATGGGATCCTTAGAGATAACTTGGACATATGGGATCCAAGTTGGGGACATATGGCATCCCTTGGATCTTGGGACATATGGGATCCCAAGACATAGAAAAGGTTTACAACATGGGGTAGGTAGTGCTTATGGAACCATTTCCCACCTTTTGAGCATTGTTCTTTTTTGCATTCCATTTTGACTGTCTTGTGTGCAAGCCATAGGGAAGGTCTTACTCTTTTAAAGAGCAGTGTCTAGTCCCTTTACATGGGGTTTGAAATGTTTTTGGAGCTCAATAAGATTTTACCTTTTTGGAGTACAAATCACTTTAGGGTATACATAGCTTCAATCCTTGATGAATTTGGGAAGGTCCTACCATGCTTCAGCATAGTGGTGTCTAATCCCATTACAAGGGACCATGTGTGTGTGTCATATGAGCCATGTGTATGGCATATCCTTGAGATAGTTTATGTGCAAGCTTAAAATGTTGACATTTTAAGTGGTCTTTCTTGAGTACTTCTTATGTCTACGAAATTTTAAGATACGTTCGATTTTTTTTTTTGGTTCATGCTGAATTGGAAGGATAAGATATAACGTTAAAAATTGATAGCATTGGGTTTGAAAACAAACATGAAAGAATATTCGTGATGAGAGGGAAAATAAGTAACCAATACATCATTCATAATGTCATGCATGCCGTAGGGGTCGTGGAAGCATTCCACATCATCCATATCTCACGCTTTTACTTCTACAAGGCCACCATTTTGCGATGCAGCCAATCTGAAAAGCACCCACTACCAGTGAAGCATTCATCATTGATTGGTTCTTTCCTTCGCATGATGCGATAGAATCTCTTTTGGCAGCCCGCATCACGTGATTCTACCAGATTTCTGAATCAAGCAGTAATAGAGTCCAGGAGTTGTGCACCATGTATGGCCATACCATCTGCAACGCGCATGCCTGTCTGTCACAAAAACACTCTCTCTGTGACGCGCGCATTCACAACACAAGCAGGTTGCCTGCACACACACAATGTGATTTTCGTTCAATGGCGATGACATGGAAGCTGCGCATGTGATCCTACAAAGACAACAGCACAACAGCTGACTGCACTTTGGCTTCTCTCTCTCTCAACAGTTTCTGTGAGCTCCATGTGCTCTCTCTCAAGCGAAGAGATTTGGCGCATAGAGTAGTGACACCGAGATGGAGCGATGGTGGAGTGAAGAACAGAACATCCAGCTTCTCTATATCCTTCCGACTCTACACAAATGCATGCATCTCTCCGTCTCTGTGTGTAAATAGACAGTTGAAGCTTTCGTCTCAGTTAAGCTCTATGTTTCTGGCCAGCATATTCTTCTTTCTCTTTCTTTCTGTTCGTGGCAAAGTTCATCCCCGTTGCTTGCTTCTGCTGCGCATGCACTGATCTGACAAGATCCAGTTACTCACCTCTTTGGAGAAGTAAATAGGGATAAAATAGGCGAAGGTGAGGAATATAGTCCATGAGATCAATCCTCTCTGCCAATAGCTACAGGTGCTCTCTCTCCTCAGAAGTCCTAGCTACCACATTCATAGAAGGCGCATGCACACACACCATAGCTTGATACTTCTGCCAAAGTATGGGAACCAAAACATATGCTCCACCCTTTAAGCCACCACCTGCATCTTATATTGAACATCTGGTGCTGCTAATAAAATTGGCACTATACAGTAGCGGTGACCGATCTTCCTCTATCTCTTCATCTCTGAAGTTGAAGCAGAACAATATCGTTTCTTTCTTTCTCAAGACTTAGTGGTGTGCTATTGGCAGAGCTTCAGTTCTCACAGAGCTCCATCGAATGTGTTACAAAACACTTATTTTTGCAGCGTGTAATTCTTAAAAAACATTTAATTGCATAAGACAACAAACTAAAGAATGCAATAGAGCTATTCAACAAGAGAAATGATCACGACAAAAATACCCAAAAAAAATCATGTTTAATGATAGAAGAAAATAGTGCTTAAAAGCACTTTATTAGAAGGATGTGTAAGGGTGGGAGGAAGGGAGTAAAGAAAAAATTGGATCTAAGTTAATGGCAGAAATGATCAAAACATAAAGCTAATGAAAATGACTCCATAGATTCTAAGTACAGGAGAAACAAAACAACCTATGCTCTGATACCATGTTGAAATGAAAGAAGCTACTCCTACTCTACAATTAATCACAAAATAAATTAACTATGGAGGAAGGAACAAAAGATAACAAAACATGATGACCGAATTAAAATAGAAATGGAAATGACTTACATAAGATACTCTATGAGCATGAGGACTCCATGAGGAGTGGAAGTGCACTCTTGGCAATGAGCTAGAGTGGAATGGCTTATGTGGAGTGAAGGGAGGCCTTGCTTATATGGAGTTTGGGAGAACTCCCTTGGATGTGGGATAAATGAGCTTACATGAGAATGATTCTAGCTCTTGGACAAAAGGGTGGAGCATGGAACTCTCAACAATACTAACATGCAATCTACCCTGTGTATTGTGTGTTGAACATGTCTCGACCAGCATCTCCTCAATAGTGTTGCCCAACACTCTCAAGCTGATAGATATGAGCCCATTGGTGATCCTTGATCACTTAACACTCTTGCATATCGACTAGTATCAACATCGTGGGTTACTATAGTATGAAAAGATTCCTTGGCCTACTATTTAGAAAAATCAAATGACTAATTCTTTCATCCAACAATCCCACAATCAGTTGGATGCTCTGAATGATTAGTGTGAGACCATGGAATTTAGAATTGGAGATGCTACATGTATGATGATTGACTCAGCATACATCACTATGCAGTTGAATTTTATTCAACGTGCTATTATAACACCATCAGAAATGGCTTTCATAGAGGTGATGGAGGAAATAAAGTATAATCAGACTAAAGAAGCTCAAGTGGTGATAAAAAAATTCCTAAAAAAGCTATTTGAATTGTTTATGGCAGCAAAAGCGGATGCTGTTGGCTAGAAAGTTCAGCTTCGAGAAAATACAAATGAGTATTTTTTTCCAAGAGATGATTGTTTATGGATTATCTAGCCTTAGGGAGGTTTTTGATAAATTCTTTTCTGACTTAGGTAGAGTCCAAAATCCCTCTTCAGATACAGATGAGCTGTAAATAAGTGGGTTCAAGTCGACCATACTTGCATGTGTTAGGCTACCACTCATATGGCGACCCAAAATTTGTAAATCTCCAAATTGATTTTTTTTTGTAAATTTATGTCTCTAGAACTTCCTAGGAAACTTAACCATCGTTCATGGTGTAAACTGATGAGAAAGAGGTTAAGCACATCGTTCTCAGAAGGTGTATGTGGGTGTCACTCAATGCATGAACATTGTATGTAGATATGTCAAATCAGATGTTTGATATTTCAACAATGGTGTACAAAAAAATCCTCAATGAGGTTTATTCACTTGGATTGAATCCATCCTCTTATTCTATTTAGTAAAAAAGATACTTGAAAATATAATGCAAGAGTTATAAGAGTATTTTTTTTATCCATTTGTTGCTCATGTACACTTTTTCAGAGGCAAAAGAGACTTGAAAATATAATGCAATAATTATAGAGTATTTTCTTGACATGTACCATTGGACATTGGGAGACGGAATGACGTCTTTGTCTCGATTTAAAAGGAGGAGAGACTTCATATGCCAATTAAAACGGAGAAATGCTAAACGATTGTGTCTTCACTTACGTCTATGTCCTGATGTCCATCGAAGGGAAACTCTGCGGCACACATGTTAATAGGTGAGGAGAGTATCTAATGTCCAACTCAGTCAAATTTGTAAGCATATGTATTCCCTCCACAACTTCAAGATTTTTGCATTCGCTCAAAAAAAGACTCTTCAGACTTGTGGGAAGGAGGGGCAGCTTCTTCAGAAATCTGCATTCCGCTAGGTTGAGGAATACCAAGGGGCATTCGGGAAGGAGGAAGAGCGTCTTCAGAGATGTGCAGCGGTTTAGATGGAGGTGCTCCAAGAACGGGAAACCTGCAGGCGAACACACGCAGAAATCAGAAACAACAAAATATAAGCATGAATACATTTGATGAGAAGATTCTCACTTTTTAACGAGCGCCAGAAAGTCAGTAAACTTGTCAAGTGTAACATTGACACCTTTTTAATACAAGCAGGTTAACAAAAGATGTCAAATCTTTCATGTGTAATTATAAAATCAGATCTCCTTTAGTCTGCCTGCCCGCCTTGTACGAAAAAAATAGATCATATTATCAAAACATAAACGGAGATCATACAACACGACTTAATTTCTTTCGATCACCGAATTTTATAGTACTCTGAACCCACAGTTTTCTTCAACGGAAGGGTAGAAACTCTATTTGTCAAGAAGGAAACAAAGGGCTTAAGAAGTCATTGTTTAAGACACCATCTTCCAGATTGTCGATTAAAATCTACCCGTTATACCAAAATCACATTAGCTATACTTGTTTAGAGATGGGGCGCAAATTCAAAATGATGCAAGCTAGTGAAAGAAGAGTATTATGTTTGGGAGATGCATTCCTCTTGCATCATACATGCTATGAATCAATACTATGAATATGTGTTTGGTTCCAAACTTATGATGCTCTTTGACCAAAACTTTTAGCATAAAAAAGCGGTTTTTTAATCAAATTAGCCTTAAAAAGGGAAGGAGGCATCCAAAAATATACTGTACTAAACGAGGAATGAGAAACCTTATATGACTATGAGCGTTATGGTTTGTTCTTTCTCTACAGATAATGTATCGAGATTGGCGGAGAATCTCAATGAAAACTTTAACTAAAGCTTCCTCCGGCAAAAGATTATGAACCAAACATTATTCGAGGATAAAAGGTTTGAGACATTTCTACATGGAAGAAATCGAGAATTGATGTCATATCACATAAATTAAGAGACTTCTTAACTTCAGAAAAAGGTAGATTATTTATTTTCATTGGCGCGTCGAAAATATTCAAGGGCAAAGAAAGGTTCGATTTTCTCAAAGGAGTTGTTAACAATAAAACATGAGAGATAGAGGCAGATAGGCAGATAGACACAGAGAGAGAGAGAGAGAGAGAGAGAGAGAGAGAGAGAGAGAGAGAGAGAGAGAGAGAGAGAGAGAGAGACGTGGGGGGGGGGGGAGAGGAACGAACGGAAATGTGCCCAGAAATAGAGATTCTTGAGGGCACCCCAAATTTCGCCACACGAGCGTGTAGCACGCTTAAAATAAATTTAGGATGAGTACTTTCTTGTGGGGAGGTGGTAGTGAGAGGAAGGAGAATGTCTAGTAATATGACATCAAAAATACATCCATGAAAATGCACGGTTAGCCTATCCTCATCCTCAAGAGTTAGGGATATTGCCCGTCCTATGTGCGCATACTCATGTGTGGCCCAACATCTCTGCGAGGGACGCTGCGGAATGCAATCCGCAGCGAGGGACGCTGCGGGATGCAATCCTCTAGATAGCACACAATGTCATTTGGGTGTTATGAAATTTTAGAGCTCAATTTTGGGCTTATAAGAAGTAGCGAATCTGTCTGTTTTTAAGATGTTTGTCGAATAGAATTTTAGAACAATATAATTCTTTATTATTTTTTGTGATTCTAGAAATTTCTCTATATAAAACGACAAACTATTATATTTTTCTAGATCCCAAAATCACTTTATTAATGAATTATGACCATTATTTTAATGTTTTAGTCATCGTAGTGACAAAAATATTATTTTTAACATCTACACATCTTCACGTAACTATAATTCAAAAAACAATCCCAAACATTGTTGAAAATCAAGTTGCAACCTTAGGAGCATATGTGCCCTCTCACTTAGTGACACTTGCAGCAACATGCAGCAACAAACCAAGCAGACGTATTTGTGTATTGAAACTTGAATTTCAATCCCCCTCATCGCTATCAATCAATCACCTATCACACTTAGGTGTGATCAACCCTATTTTCTATAAAAAGAGCATTTGAACATTTAGGGGACCTTTTCCAAGTTATATAATCACATACTGTACTTCGAATTTTGGAGATCTCATGTGTGTTATCACTTTCAAATTTTGAATAAGCTAGTTGATTACTTGCTTAAAAATACCCTTAATTGCTTGAGTGTTTTCTCCATACTCCATGTAGCCATAATTCACAAAGATCATCTATTACCATCAGCATTCGCATATACACCTTATTTCACTTGCCACTTAGGGTCCCACAAATGTCTGGGCTCTCACAATGGCTTCTCCTCATAATGGGGGCTTTACAACATACAGAACCATCGATCATTTTTTGTCACTTGAGGGTGAAGTATTGCGTTTATCTAACACCCTCCCTCAATGTCTACCTTGAAGTGAACTACCTCCTTGGTCCAATGCCATGCTTTGGGAAATGTTGATGAGGTTGCTCTTTCCCAAGAGCCTTGGTGAAGATGTCTTTTGCATTTTCTTCATTTGGAAAATAGCTTATCTCCACGATCGCCTCCTCAATCAACTCATGCACATAGTGATACTAAATTTATATGTGACTAGTACATGCATGGATAATAGGATTCTTGGTGATGGCCATGCAGCTTTGGTTGTCACATTTCAAAACTTTAGATTCTTATCCTTGTATTCTAATCTACCATAGGACATAGTGATACTGAATTTCTATGTGCTTAGTACCTGCATGGATAATAGAATTCTTGGTGACAGCCACAGAACTTTGGTTGTCACATTTCAAACATGTAGCCTCCTATCCTTGTATTCTAATGTGCCATATGATCCTCCTCAAACATACTACTTCACATGCTTCAAGACATTCTACTTTGTACTTAGGTTCAATAGAAGATAATGCTACAATTAGTTGGTTCTTATAGATCTAAGAGAGCATCCCTCATACTAAAAAAAGAATATACAAGAAAACTCATTTTTTGGTATCAATATTTCTCGCCCAATCTAAGTCGAGTATCCAACCAAAAATGGTCCTTTTCCATAAAGAAAATCCTAATCAATGGTTCCTTTCCCATACCTGAGTATTCGCATCCATACCTTCCAATGAGTTGGGCAAAGCATTCTAGAGAACTCGCATGTTACTCCAACAACATAAGAGATATCTAGTTGGTTATTGAACAAGTATATGAGACTTCCAACTAGTTTCCTGCATCTTCCAATATCCACTCCAGTGGAAGTACCTTCAATATATAATTTTGTGTTGATCTCCATAGCTAAAGAAATCTCCTTGCAGTCCTTGATGTCAAATGTCTTCAACAATGTTGTTGTTAGTGTCCATAATCTTAGCTCCTATCCTACTGAAACTTCATGACCTTGATCAAGTATAAAAGATAATAAAAGTAGATTTCGTTTGGTTTTTGGAACACACAACACATTTGAAAGCTTTCTCGTATTCCCATTAGAGTTAGTGAAAGAAATAGTACCTTCACCCTCTACGTAACATCTTGCATTGTTCCATATCTTTAATGTGATGGGTTCCTTTAGAGGATGTAAGAAACTATAAAGGCCTCTTTGACTCATCATGTGACGAGATGCACCACTTTCCAGCACCCATGCGTCATCCATTCTTGACTCTTTACCCAAGGAGCGTACCTTCTCTATTGTAACAAATAGAACAAGCTCTCTTTCAACAGTGTTGGCAAACTCCTTGCCCTTGCCACCTTTTGAAGAGTCATTCTTCTCTTCTGCCTTTTTGATGCGAGAATCGTGGATTCTAGGGCCTTTATTCTTGTAGTGGAAACACTCTTCCTTGAACTTGTTTTTTCCGTTCTTCTCTTTCTCTCCATCTTTTGAACAGTCCTCTTTTCCTCCTTTGGCCTTCTCTATGAATGCAAGATGTCCTCTGTTGTTCCCACTCCTTTCCTTGAGCCAAAGCTCCTCCTCCATGAGTAAGACACTAAATTATTCTAAAGTTAGTGGTTGAGGTCTGATTTGAATATTAAGAGTAGTTACCAAAGCACCAAACTTTCTTGGATAGATTTGAAGACAACACCGATCTAGCTCATCACTTAACTGTTGCACACCTACTCCTACCATTTGATCTCGTAGATTCTTTATGTGACTGATAAACACCTCTATAATCCCTCCATGAACATACCTTTCTACTGCTAGCAGATTGTTAAAGCTTTGAATCCTTGTCTGATTAAGAGCTTCATATTGATTTATCAATATGTTCCATGTTCACATGCTTGGTAGTATGTTAAATGAGTGTCAAAACACTATCACTAGTCTTGTAAGTAGACTAGAGATTGCATCTACATTTTTACGTTTCCAAGCACATAGACATTCAACATCAAGAGGAATCGTTCGACTAGGATTATCTCGATCACATGTTTCTTTGGGCTCATGATCAAACCCAAGAACACTCTATGAATGCTCATATGAATCAAGGATAGAATAGATTTAAAACTTTCATAGGGTGTAGTTTGTACCATCAAGTTTACCTTTCTTGAAGGTTGGTGGTCATATCCACAACATTGGGATGAGTGGCATCATTGTTGCTCCTATCTATGTTCCACCTACTCTTGTTGATAAACCACCCTCATTTCCCAGTTCTAGATGATGATGTACTGCTTGACATCTTTCCTCTTTTTTCATTGAACCTCTACATTCTTGCTTTTGCACCACTCATAGCTCCTTGAGCTCTAATATCATGGAAAAAAAAACACAATGGAATAGAACAGTGGACAGAGTTGAGAGAAAAACATACACAAAGGTAGAGGGAGAGTGAGAGATAGAGAACTCAAATTCTCAAATTGCCAAGGCTAATGCACTTACAATGTGGAGTGTAGGTGGCAATCAAGAAAAAGTCTAGATGAAGGGCTTAGTGGTGTTCAATGTTATGTAAAGCTCAACATGGGCCATGTATATATATCTCTTACTAGCGAATTTGGTATAGATAAACATAGTCGCGAGATATAAAATAGTCAGGAAAATATATAATTTGACAATATCTCCATGACTAGAAATCAGCACATCTTGGCCCTATGAGCAAGGGAAATAGACCCCTAAGATCCTATAGAAGGGAACAAGGACCCCTCTACACTCCCTCCATTAAGCTTCTATGGGGAACTTGCATGGCACAAGAAGTCCTTTATTTTCACCTCAAATGGCAACCCAATAGCCTTTAAGCTTATGCCCTACCTAACCTAAATGATAGGCTCAAAAATCTCATCTATTACCATCAATAGTCACACATAGACCTCATCTAACTTGCAAGTTAGGGTCCCAAAAATGCTCGGGGTCTTAGAATGGCTTCTCCTCATAATGGAGACCTTACAACTTACAACATCCTTGATCATTTGTGGTCATTTGAGGGTCCAATATTGAGTGTATCTAACATACATATAACTGAAAGAAAAGTCTACTTGCGAAGAAACAAGGCATATACATCATCTCTTTTGTACTTTTTGAAATATAGAAGTATATTTCTTGATAGTCATCAATGTTCTTGCATGAAGAAGCCTTATAAAAGTATATTAGAGTACAACCTTTCTAAATACAACACCCATATTGAAAAGGTGGAGAGGACCAGCTATCAATCATGGAGTTTTAGAATTTCTAGCTTTCTCATCGTCAAGGATTTATGGAGTCATTTATTTGTAGCTAAGTGACTACTTAGATATATCAAAGGCACTTTGCATGAAGTTATTTTCTATCCTTTTGAAGATAATTTCTAGGTGAGAGCATGTATAGATGTTGATTGGGTTGGTTCGAAAAAGGATAGGCGTACAAGTGGATATGTAGTGATGCTTGGGAATAAGGTAATTTCATGGATGGAAAACAAGCAAATTATTGTTTCCTTATGTTCCATAGAAATTGAATATAGAGACTTAGCACAAGTTAGAACTCAGATCATGTGGCTTAAGAATCCTATGATTGAGTTAAATTTTCAAAACAATAAATTTCCTATCATGTGTGAAAAAATGAATAGTGTGTATAGATCTACCAATTGTATGTTTCATGAAAGAACTTGGAGAAGCTTGTAGAAGGTAGAAAAGTGAGTTGCGAAGTGATGAAGTTCAGTCCAACCAACCGCACAAGACCAGCCCTTGAGCTTATGCACATTCAAAAAGACCTAATAGGCATGCGATAAGCGCAATAAAGTTCACTATGTACTTTGGAGCATCAAGGAGAGAAATTCGATACAAAACAAAGAAGTTTGCACATTAATTAGCTCAAGAAACTTACTATCTTTGAATGAGACAATCAACTTCAAATGATCATAGGAGCCAACATGATTACAATTGGAAACAATCCTTTCGGAGGAGTGATACACATAGGGTTGAATGTATAGAATGTGCAAGGGCACAATAAATAAGATAATATGCTGTTGGAATGAACCTGACACTCAATAGTGGTACCTCCTATTTTTAACCAATGCATAAAGATAGACCCGGAGACAGACATAATGGGATTTCTCACAATCTACTGAACCAAATGGTTTAAAAATGTATACATATATATTAGAAATTAATAACTTTCCCATTTCTACTCAAACATCCAATTTGGAGCTCTATAGTGAGAGCAACAACCTCTAAAAGCCTACTAGTTTTGAAGAAGGTGATGCAGAAATGTGAAGGAGCAAGAATATGATGGCTCAAGTATATGTATATTGCTTCCATGTAGTGTACAAGTGATTTGAGGTCTTTAGATACATTGTTTGTTGGAACATCAAGCTTGAGGTGGATTTGATCTACATCAAAGGCTATCGCGTTGAAAGAATATCCGTTGGAGAGTTCTTTTTCATATGCTCATTCACTGTACTTTTTTGAGACATTTTTGATGGTTCATTTACGGTTGTAAAAGCCTTGAGCTTTACAAATGTAAAGGTAGAAAGATAGAGCCCAAATCCCACAAATTTGTGGTGGTTGAAGTTGCATTCAATCAAGCAATCAATCACCCTTCACTTTTCCTAGATTATAGGAAAGTGCATTGATTCCCTCCAACAACCATTCCCACCTTCATTTGAATTCAAATTCAACTTGTAAAAGTTGTGGAACACTCCTAGAGTCTATATAAAGACTTGGAATTACTTTTGCAATACATGGAAGCAATATACATACACTTGTGACCATCATTGTCTTGCTCCTTCAATTTTCTGCATCATCTTCTTCGCCAGCAGTAATCCTGCAAAGGCTTCTGCTCTCTCTCCAGAGCTTCAAATTGAGTGCAAGAGGACTCATTGGAAAGGCACTAGTGTCTAGTTTATGCGTCTAAATTGTCAAAGCATTTTGCTCAGTAGATTTGGAGAAAGCTGAGTTTTTCTGCCTCGGGGTCAATCTCTGCATGTTCCTGAAAAATAGGAAGTACCACCGGTGAATGTCGCATTCATTCCTATAGCATATTTTGCTTATTCCTTATACTTTTGTGCATTCCATACACTCAACCCTATGTGTATCACTCCCATAAAATGATTTTTTCCAATTGTAATCACGCTGGTTGCTATGGGCATTTGAAGTTCATTGTCTCTTCCATAGATAGTAAGTTTTTGAGCTAGTTGACCTGCAAACCTATCTGTTTTGTATCGACTCATTCTCCTTGATGCTCCAAAGTACATAGTGCATTTCTTTGCACTTATCACATGCCTATAATGTCCATTTGAGTCTCCATAAGCTCAAGGGCTGGTCTTGTGCCGGTTGGCTTGGCCAAACTTCGTCGCCTTGAAACGCACTTTTCTACCTTCGATAAGCTTCTCCAAGTTTTTTCAATGGTATCAGAGCTAGATCAAGATGGGTGACGGCTTTCCCTCAATGATCGAGAAGCTTGATCGACACAACTAGGTGGCTTGGCAAATCAGAATGGAGGCCTATTTGCAATGTAGAAATCTTTTTGGAATTGTAGCAGGTGATGAAGTTATGCCTATTCCAAGATCCAAAGGAGGACCTACACAAGAGGAGACAGATAAGCTCACACTTTGGTGCGAAAGGGATGCTCAAGCAAGGTTGTACATACTAAACTCTATCTGTGACTTTCTATTACCACATATTAGAGGATGCAAGACATCTTAAGAGACTTGGGATGCCCTCGAGACTTTCTTTTCTGCTAGTACCAAAGCAAGAAAGAATAATCTTTGGAACGAGTTCCACCAAATGAAGACAACACCTAAACAAACCATTACAGAGTTTGTTACCAAGGTCAAGGAGGTTGCGGATAAGTTAGCATCCATTGGAGAGCTGATTGAAGAAGAGGTCATCATGGGGCAAATTCTCAACGGCATTCGAAGTGATAAGCAATGGCAATCCTTCACGACGGCTTATGATCTCATCATGGATGTGCAGACTCCAGACTTCAACGTCCTTCTTGGACAACTCTTCAATCAAGAAGCCAACAATAGCATAAAGGAAGGTAACTCTTATCATGGTAATTCATCTAGTGCTCTATATGCAGATAAGAAGGATAACAAGCAGAAAGGCAAGAAGAAGGAAGAAGATGAAGAAGAGACTTCCCAAGCCAACTTCGCAAGCAAGAGCAAGTGGAAAGGGAAGAAGAAAGGACCAAAGCAAGACAAAGCCAAAGGTTAGAATGTTCAACCTTGTGCCATATGCGATAAGACCAACCACACCACTCAGAATTGCTGGTTCAATGGGAAGACCCAGAAAGGAAGTGGAAGAGGTGGATATGGCAACAATAGAGGCAGAGGTGGATACAACTTCAACAACAACAATAGAAGCTATAATAGAAGGGACTACAACAATTATTCAGAGGATCAACCACATGAAGACTCTTGCTTCTTATGAATCTAAACCACACAGAAGGTAAAGAAGATGATCATTTGTTCTACATAGATTCAGGATGTTCGAATCATGTTGCAGGCAATATTGCTCTTCTATCTGACTTGGAAAGTCCAAAGCATAGACATGAAGTGCAAACAGGGGATGACATGAAGCACAATGTGGAGAAGATTGGGAATGTCAAAGCTTCCAATGGCAGGACAAACATTCTGAGTAAGGTTCTCTATGTACCCACTACCACTAAAAACCTAATCAGTGTAGGCCAAATAGTTGAAAAAGGCTTGCAAGTTAGGTTCACCCAACATGGAGCTTTTGTGGAAGATCCATGACAAGGCTTCAAGAAGATAGCCCGAGGTGAGAAGCATGGTAGGCTCTTTACTTTTGAAGTAGGAGAAACCAGGAACATAGCTCTATTCAACTTTGGGTCTCAAACCCTAAGTGAGCTTGAAGTGTGGCATAAGAGACTTGCTCATGTGAATGAAAGAACCTTGAAGGAGATATGCAGGGATCAAAGTGTTCTAGGATTGCCGAACATATCAAATCAACACATGATCAACAGGAGTGATGCATGTCAGATTGGGAAGGCACAAAGACAACCATTCAACCACAAAGGCTACATCCACAACAACTTATTGGACTTAGTACACACAGATGTATGGGGACCAAGTCAAGAACCTTCATTGGCAAGATCAAGGTATTATTTCTCATTTATTGACGACCATAGTAGATGGACTGTTCTATACTTTATCAAGAGTAAGAACGAAGTGTTTGATTTCTTCAAGAAGTATCTTGCACATGTGGAGAATCATACAGGTAGATCACTAAAGAAGCTTAGATCTGATGGAGGGGGAGAATACTTCTCCAAAGAGTTTGATGAGTTCTTGCAGGAAAAAGGTATCAAAAGGGAAGTGTAGACGGGATTTGGGGATTCTATTATCTACAAATAGCACTCAGCCTCCGTCTACTCAAGAGGGAGTTCTTCCTGAGGGAAGTATACCCTCTAACATTACTATGAGTAGGCCCGGCATTGTGTAGAAAGAATTCACAGTGCTTTCAGACAAGAAAACGGAACGATACCGTCAGTGTTTGAATCATTTCATACAAGTTGCGAAATACGACACAACTGACCGAATATGGCACAAATTCCAAAGTAAAGTATATTTGAAATATAGGGAAAGAACTACAAGGTGTAATATAGAGAAGACAAAATCTTTAAATTTCAACAGTACAACGAATAACAATCAATATTTCCGAACACTAGGGACTTCGGCATATACCACCCTCCAGACCCTCAATCACACCGTAATGTTGATTGCCATCACTCGAAAATCCCATTCTGTATCATCACCACAGAGTAATTCCCAACAGTGAGCATACAACACCGGTGCACAGAGATGGGTCTCTCAGACGTAACTCTAAACTGGTATTACTGTTCCCTTCTTCTTCTCCCTCTTCCCTCTCTCTCTTTTCTTCTCCTTCCTTGTTTATGAGCAATTCCTCTCCCAATCTGACTCGTCCGGTTTTCCTCTTCCCCCCCCTTTTTTTTTTCCCTTGTAGTCTTGGAACGTAGGCCTTTTATAGATTCCAGAAACATAAGAAGGTCGTTGCGCCAAATCGGATCGTCCTTTGATTCCGAAACCGTTAACGCACCTGCTATCGTCTATTTCGCCTGCTAGACAGGCGCCACCCGTAATGTCTGTTCAATTACATCCGTTTAAGGTGGCTCGATTGGCCCTGATAGTGCATATTGATGAAGATTATGGTTGGAAGTCCGTAGATTTCGTAATTGTAACATCGAGATGCCTTGCGTTGACTTAGGGGTGTCTGCCGCTTTAAACAGAATCACAAAATAAACTTGTCACCCACCGGAGTCCATACAATAATTCTGGTTCCGGTGTTTTGGGTCAACGAGTTGACCAAAATTCTGACCTGCCATCAAAGCACTCAGCGGAAAGCTACCGAAATGATGCGGAATTCGTGAAATTCTACTGAGTCATGAGTTCCCTGTCACCGAAGTACTCACCGGAAAGTTACGAAAATTCTACCGGAATGGTGCCGAATTCACGAGCTTCTTCCGAAATCTGAGTTATTCCTGAATGCTCTTTTCTTATCTTTCACTTCAGTTAATTGATGCCTAGGCATCCTTATAAATCCTGAGTGCTCCTTCGAAAAAGCCCAAAATTCCGGTTGTGTTCCGGTACTCGGCTATGACTACTTTCCTCTGAAAAGGGACAATCTTCTGTCCTTTGTTTAAAATGAGACTTTGCTGGCTTACAGTCCCCCGCATCAAGACTTTGCACCGTCCGGGTGCAATAACTCATTTATTTGCTTATTCCAGTAAACAAAAATGATCTGCAAAAAATGAAAAGAACTATGGTATATACAGTGAATGAATTCAATCTGCTTGCATTAATTCAAATAAGTTTTCACCCTCGAGATGTTGACTAGAGGCATCCTTTCACCCTGCAAGTCTGCTAAATGTACTGCTCCTTGTGGTAGCACCTTAATCACCTTGTAGGGCCCTATCCATTTAGGTGCCAATTTTGTGGATGTCGACGGAATCTGATGCACTAGGACCAAAGATCCCTCCTATACCTTATTAATTCTTAAATACTTGTCATGCAGCCGTTTGTGTTCCTCTTGCTTTAACCGTAGTTTCGTCATGGCTGTTTCCCTATATTCTTCCAATGCCACAAGCCTTCTAATGGGAGGCTCAATTCCAATGATTCTGGCTCCAATTTCCTTCCTGATAATAAATTCAAACGGTGCCAATGCTTCTTTACCGTATACTAAGGGGAATGGACTTTCGCCAGTGGTTCCCCTTCTAGTAGTTCAGAAAGCCCAAATTGCACCGATTAATGCTCGTGGCCAAGAACTTTGATGATCAAAGGATAATTTGCATAAGAGCCCAATCAAAATTTTGTTAGAGCTTTCCGCTTGGCCATTAGCCCTTGGATAGTAAGCACATGATTTCTTATGAAAGATTTTGTACTTATCGAAGATGAATTGGAGCAATTGATTTATAAAGTGAGTGCCTCTATCACTAGTCATTTCAAGTGGGCAACCAAATCTTGAAAAAATACGTTTAAACAAAAACTTAGCCACTGTCAAGGCCGTGCAATCTATAGTGGCTTTAGCTTCTATCCATTTCGTCGCATAACATGTGGCCGTCAGAATATATTTCTTATTCCCCGGTTGACCAGTTGGGCTGATCAGACTAATAAAATCAAGACCCCATCGTTCAAAAGGTAACCACCCTGTGGAGATGAATAATGGTTGGAAATTCAACTTGGTCGGCGTAGGAGCACACCTCTGGCAAATATGGCATTCTTTAGCAAACTTGATCGCATCCTTATAAACATGAGGCCACCATAGTCCTTTGTGGGTGATTCTGTGAGCCAATTCTTCCCCCTTTAGATGTCCTTCACTGTGTGCAGCCTCTAGCAAAAGATTTACCTCTTCTGGGTAAACACATTTTCTCAAGATATCATCTTGACAATACCTATATAAATTCCCATTTGTAAGTGAATATGCTTTGGCTTTCAGGAGTAGTCTTCTCTTTTCTATAGGTGTCAAGTGTTCTGAGAGTTTTCCAGTAGTGAGAAAATGGATAATCTCCCCATACCAATCAGTCCAAATTGCCACTAGGAAGAGATTGCTATCCACCAGTTCGTCATTAATACCTATTGCCTTCTCGCTCATGGCGGTCCTCGAGACTTGATCTGCCATGTAGTGCTCTCTTCCTGGCTTAATATGAATATCAAAATTAAACTCTTGAAACAAGAGTAACCATCTCCATACCCTTCCAGCCACTCTAGGCTTGTTTATCAAGTACTTCAAAGGCTGATGGTCAGATATGACTACAAAATGCACACCTAGAAGGTAATGCCGAAACTTCTGAAGAGCAAATACAATAGCCAAGCCTTCCCTTTCGGTCGTAGTGTAGTTCCTTTCTGCTTGGGTGAGCAGTCTGCTAGCATAAGAGATAGGTTTATCAACCTTGTGTGACGATGGTTGAGCTAGAACTACACCAAGAGCATGAAGACTAGCATCTGTATGCACATGAAATTCTAATGACTAGTTAGGAACACTTAAAAGTGGAGCAGTACATAACCTCATTTTCAGTTCACAAAATGCTTTCTCAGCTTCATCACTCCATGAGAAAGGGACCTTTTTATTGGTGAACCTTGATACGGGCTTCGCTATTTCTGAATACATTCGTATGAATCTTCTATGATATCCTGCATGGCCCAAAAAACTTTGCACTTCTTTTGGGCTTTGTGGAATAGGCATGGATAGAATAGCAGTAACCTTTGCAGGGTCAACCGTTATCCCTTTGGCAGATACTATGTGACCAAGAAGAGTGCCCTTGGTGACCAGAAAATGACATTTAGCAGGATTTAACTTCAAACCTGTTTTGAGACACTGCTCAAAGATTTCTTTTAGATTTTCCAAGTGATCATAGAAATTTTGAACTATTTCTCGCGTATCTGTGCCTGAAAATACTGAAAAGTCATCCATAAAAATGCGCAAAAAGGTTGTTAACCATTTTCCCAATATCAGATACATTGTTCTATTAAAGGAAGCTGGTGCATTTTTCAAGCCAAAAGCCATACGTGTATAAACATAAGTGCCCCAAGGAGTAACGAAGGCTGTTTTGTCCCTATCATGAGGATGGATTACTATCTGATTGTAGCCACTAAAACCATCCAAGAAGCTATACAAAGTGTGACCGGCTACTTCCTCAAGTACTTGCTCTCAAAAGGGCTGAGGAAATCCATCCTGAATAGTCACTTTATTTAAGGCACGAAAATCAACACAAACTCTTATTTTTCCACTATTTTTCTTTGGTACAATAACCATAGAAGAAAGCCACCTGGAATGTTCTACTGGAACAATTATGCCTGCATCTTCTAGTTTTGTGATTTCCAATTTACCGACTCTGCATACTTTGGGTTGAGCCGATACGGCCTACTTCTTGTAGCTGTGGCTCCCTCAAATAAGGGTATCCGGTGTAATCCAAGCTCCTCTGGTATCCCTGTTAGATCTTTGTAGGACCATGCAAAGACATTTTTATAGGCAAAACGTAAAGAACTCACCCTCTCTAATAAAGGAGGATAATGCCATAGCCAAGAAGCCAAGTGAACGACTTGAGGGTTCTCTTTACCCCCTAGATCCACTTCTTGAACTAGTGCTTCCGGACTAGTTTTGTTTGAGAAATCCTCTCCACTGTATGCAGGAGTGGAATTTAGCCTATATTCTGCAATATGTTCTCCAGTCCATCCTTGAGGTATATCAGAAAAGGGAAGATCATCTCTACATTCAGGCTCATAATCTTCCGTTTCTGAAACTTCCATAGTTGTTGTCCCTTCCACTTCCGTAATCTTTCGCAAACTCTCATTGTTTAACTCCTCGTGAACCTCACGGCCTTTTCCTATAACTCCTTCACCTGCAACTTCTCCCTCTATTTCATTGATTTCGACCGTTCAACACTGCGCTTTCCATCATCCAATTCAATAATGTATCTTCTTCTTGAGGTAGAGAGGGCATTACCTGAGTGTCTACAGTATACCCAGTAGTTTTCTCCGAGTCGAAACCTTCTTCCAAATGTAGTTGCCGTTGCCTATTGGTGCTTGTTGAAATCCATAGTTTGTTTTTCCCCCAATCTTGCAAAGCTTTTTCTTGCCTCAGCCAAGGTCTCCCCATAAGTAAAGGATAGGAAGTCTCCTGTGGAAGTGCAATAACAACGAAATCCAGCATAAAGTGGCAACCCTGTACTATCATCCGTACCTTTTCAATAATGCCAAGAGGCGTAACCCGATGTTGATCTGCTAGTGTAACTGTGAATGGCGCCATCTTGGTGGGGTTCAAATTTAGTTCCTTCATGGTAAAATCGGGCATCAAATTGATACCCGAGCCTCCATCTATGATCACTCCTGTGAAAACTTCCTCTTTTATACAAACAGATAATCTTGAGCTTTGGTAGTCTGTCAAGGGTGCAGGGGGAAAATCAACCATAAAACCATCTATACTCGGTGATTGGATCAAATGAGCAGAGTGTATAATCTTCAATAAGTCACTTCTTATTTTTGAATCCATCCTTATAAGTTCGTACAGACTAACCTTATGATAAATGCCTTTCAAAACCTGCTCAATTTTTACCTCATGTCTGTCTGCTTGCAGATTTGTTGGTTGGTCCTTCAATGAAGTAACCATCCTTTCGTAAGCTCCTTCTATGTCTGCTTGATCTTTCCATCCAGCCTTCTTTTCCTCCTCTCTATCTTGGAATCCTTGTTGTTCCTTTCTACCGATTGTTACTGCTTGTCTGACTCTTGTCATCATGGGCATTGCAGAGGATGAAACAACATAAGACTGAGTGGTCATACCTTCTTCTTGTGGTGAGACTGTAATCAAGTGGGTTGGAGCAGGATGGCTTCTTGGGCAGTCTTTGGTATAGTGATCCTTGGCCTCTCGACAATGTTGACAAGGAGGTGCATCCTCTGGAAGGGAACACCTATTCTGTGTATGGCCATACTCACCACAGCGATAACACATCAATGGTCTATTATATCTAGGCTTTGTCGTACGATTTTCCTCTCTATTCAGTGCATTTGAAGTACTGGCATAATATACATCCAAAGCCTGAGGGTTACCCCGTTGTTGTGTACCCTTCAGGTAGTCATAGTCTCTAGCTTCATGACCATCTTTTGCACAAAATTGAGAGCTTACCTTGTTAGGGCAATTGGCATTGGAGTGTCCATTGTTGTTACATATTGTACACCAAATCTACCTTCTTATATCCTAAGTGGTCCACAAATCTTCTAACTCACGGCGAAGTTGGGCTACTTCATCATCAGTGCGACGTAGTGGTGGCAAGACCTTCTCTTCTTGTTCACTCTGTTGCATTTTCAATGCCTTGAGTTCCTTCCTTAGTTGCCCAATAGGATCTAGTTCTGCAGCATAATTCGATTGTGTATCCCCTTCAAAATGTTGCCTAGCTTCTTCGATGCGTGATGCTGCTGCAACAAAATCATTGAGGGTTGCATCCAATCTAAGAGACTCACGTAGCTTCTGCTGAGATGACCTGGGCAGAGCTTTTTCTATCCATTTTTTAACCAAGAAGTCACCTGGAGCATGTGGCAGCCGTGCAACAAGTGCTTTTGTTCTAGTATGAAGTTCATGAAAGGATTCACTTGATCTTAGCTTTAGATTCTTTAGTTGATCTAGAGCTCTTTTCGAGGAATCACTAGGTCGAAATGTTTGTGAGAACGCCGTCTTCAAAGCCTCCCATGTAGCAAAATGGCCATCCGCATATTGATTATACCATTTATCTGCAAGACCCTCCAATGTGGATGGGAAGAGTGCTAGCATTGCATCCTCTCTATTCTGCAGACCTCGTCCACGACATAAGGAGATGAATCTCCTCAAATGATCATCAGCATCCTCATAAGCTTGTCCCTTGAAGGTAGGAAACTTGATATTGAGTCTGGAAAGTAAATGAGAGAGATCCTCCATTGGCACTGGTGTTTCCTCTGACGTATCTGAGGAGAAGTCTAAGGTTCTATACATTAATAATTTAACACTCCAACAATGCATTGTTCAACATATTCCATAATGTATAACATGTGCAATAAATGTGAAAGGAAGTCATGTGAACTACCATTGTCATGTAAAATTTTAATGAGTTTGTTGTTTCTAGTACCCTGCATGCAAAGTAGAGAATGAAGAGAGATATCGTTAACCAAGGTACTTAAGTCCTTCTCCAATGATTCCTCTACCCAAAGAGGAAGAATTTCTTCATTATGGGCCTCCATGTTATGTAATTGAGTTGCTTCTAGTTTCATGTTAAGAAGTCGCAATTGGCACTTTGTTTTTGTATGTTCAGGTTCGCCACAATTCCAGCAAGGGATTCGTGGTCGTTTCTGTTGGGCATCCGTCGCTGAAGTTTGTAGGGTAGGTGGTTTGGTAGGTTGGAGAGATGAAGCAACAAGTGCAGTTGAGTAATTGGATTGCCGTGGATGAGGAAAACTAGGGTAAGATGGGGCATTAAAAGTACATTTCATGGAAAGATTTGGTTTAAGAAAAAGTGGTTCTTCACATGGTTGTTGTAGACACAGTGACTTGGTTATGGACTAGAATTTTTTCTCTGCATCATAGGCGAAAGATATAGTCTCGTTGAGGGATGTAGGACATATGGTGTGAAGCTTAGCTTGGATTCCCACCTCCAAACCATCTTCGTATTTCCGCTACAAGCTATCCTCTAGTACATCTTCAAGCATTCGGACCAATAGTAAATTGTACAAAACTGCTCCGTGTAGGTAGTAACTGTATCACCCTCCTTTCATATAAGGGTACTCCATGCACGTCAAACATGTAAATGGTATTAAGGAGGAAGAAAAAAATCCTTCACTTTATCTTGGAAAGCCTTCCACGTTGTTGGACACTCGGGACTATGCCATAGGACATTCCACCAGAGTTGAGCTTTTCCTACTAAATAGTTAGTGGCAAATTTGACTTTTTCACCTTCAGCATAGGTTTCATTAGTATAAAAATCATGAAACTATGAAAGCCATGAAAGGATTAAAGGGCCATCCTTATGGCCATCAAACCATAAAAATGGGTAATTCTTGTTGGGAAAGATGGATGGATGATCTAGGAAACTGAGTAGGTACTGCTAAACCTGCTTTGTACCAGCCCTCTTTAGCTTCAGGCTTGATTAGTAGACTTCCTTAGCATTCCAATGACACCAAGAAATGGCCTATGTCCTTTGGAAATGATGTGTGCAATGATTGAATCAAAAGAGATAACTTTGGAAGTCAGAAACTCAAGAAAACCTTCTATTTTGGTCTAGACACCTACTGGATGTTTTGCTCAGTGTGACCAGCACAGTAGCAATTGATAAAATTCCTTCTAGGGGTATTCAATTAGCTTAGTAAGATACCCTTTGCAAGTGGAATGATGTAAAATGACAAACTATACTCAGAGAAATTAATTTAGCAAGATTAACTATACCCCCGACTTTTTAGGACTGTAGCAGAAGTAGACCAGTGAGCACCTCGACGACACTTTCTCTGAATCTGCTGAATGGAATATCTTCAATTTTGGATAGCCTATAGAAGACTTCAAGCTGAATCCAACAAGCTTTGAATCACTGAATTTGGAGTAGTATTGACCGAGATATGCCTTTGACAAGTAGACAGACTTTTGAGTAGACTAGCAGAGAACATAGAGATGAATGATGTAAATGTATCTATAAATTAATGCTTATGTACAATCCCATTGGCATGTCTAGCATTACCAAATCGTGTAGAGAGGTGGAGGCTATGGTGTAGTCCTTACACACACTCAAACGCAGTAGAGTAAGCCTCAAGAAATGAAGAGATCTGCCCGCGACTTTTCAAATTCATTTTTATATGTGATGAGCAAAGACTTGAATTCAAATTCAAATTTTGGCTCCCTATGATCAAGGTCCTAAAAGCTTGGAGATATTCTCTCAATCAGATAGGCTACTTTTTCCACGAATCACTTTGATAGGTGGTTACAAAAGATTCCAAGTCATTTTGACTTTTACAAATGAGATAAAGTGGTAATTAACCACTAGCATATGTTCCTATGGTTCTTCATGTATGTAGAGTCTTCATGATAACTTCCAAGCCAAATGTGTAGGCTTGTGGTTTACACCAACAGCTCCCCCTCAAGCCAAGCATTTTGGGTTAAGTCTTCATATTCAATCTTCAAGTATATCCTGCAATCCAATCATAGATTTGAATCTGCAAAGTTTGGTTCCATCCAAAGCTTTAGTCAGCAAAGCTGCACATTGCATGTTGGTTGACACATAGGTCAACTGAATATCCTTGCTTAGCAACCTCTCCCTCACATAATGATAATGAACTTCTATGTGTTTGGTTCTGGCATGATAGATAGGATTAGCTTCAAGGTGAAGAGAACTTGTATTATCTCCAAAGATAATTGGAGGCCTAGTATATAAGCCCATTTCTGTGTACAAAAGCTTAATCCACATTACTTCTTGAGTGGCATTAGCTAGCCCTCTATACTCTGCTTTTGTAGAAGACAATGCAACAGTTGGTTGCTTCTTTGCAGACCATGAAATTGGTTTGTCACTTGCAAAAGAAATGTATCCTGAAGTGCTTCTCCTGTCATCCTTGCATCCTGCCCAATCTGCATCTGAATAAACTTTTATATGAATATCTGAAGTGTAAGGAAAGTACAAACCATGGTTTTGTGTACCCTTGAGATACTTCAAGATTCTTTTGGCAGCCTCTAAGTGAGGTATCCTTGGCTTGTGCATAAATTGACTTGGCACACTAACTCCATATGCAATATCAATTCTTGTAAGAGTAGCATAGTTCAAGCTACCTACCATACTTTGATAACCTGTAATGTCTTGGACTTCATCACCTTCACGGGCACGTAGCTTTAGGTTCACCTCCATTGGAGTGCTTGCTGCTTTAGCATCCTGCAAGTGAAATTTCTTCAACATATCTTGTACATACTTTTTCTGAGTAATGTATATCCCTGAATTAGTGTAAACTAATTCAAGTCCCAAAAAATACTTCAATAATCCAAGATCATTGATCTTGAACTCCTTCATCATTTGACTTTTGATGCTTCTGATTCCATTGACATCATTGCCTGTAATGATGATGTCATCAACATAAACACAAAGATATATTACTTATGAATTACTTCTCTTAATGAATAGAGAAGTATCTGCCTTGCTCATGACAAAACCTTGGTCTTGGAGGTAGGTTGTTAGCCTGTAATTCCATGCCCTAGGTGCCTGCTTCAATCCATATAAAGCCTTCTTTAATTTGCAAACATGAGTTACCTTCTTAGGGTCTTCATAGCTAGGAGGTTGTGACATATAAACCTCTTCTGAAATCCATCCATTCAAGAAGGCATTCTTGACATCCAATTGGTACATGTTCCAATTCTTTGATGCAGCCACACTAACCAACACTCTAATTGTTGGCATCTTGGCCATAGGAGAAAATGTCTCTTCATAGTCAATGCCTTGGGTTTGTGCAAAACCCTTGGCTACCAATCTGGCCTTGTACCTGTTAATTGTGCCATCAGAATTTCTTTTCAATTTATAAATCCATCTAGATCCTATTACCTTCATGGAGTCCTTCTTGGGTACTAACTCCCACGTATCACTCTCCTTGAGTGCTTCAATCTCCTCATCCATAGCTTCTTTCCATTCTGATTTGGTGATTGCTTCTTCATATGAACCTGGTTCTTCATTTGACAAATCCTTTGCAAGATAAACTGAATGTTTAGTAACAAGAGATGTATCATACCCATATCTAATAGGTTTTTTGCTTTCTCTTTGAGATCTTCTGATTGATTGAGTTGAAGATTCAGGTATGTCTTCAAGCTTCTTCATCTTCATTTTCCCTTTGGACTTCCAAGCCTTGAACTCTTCAAGGTTGATAGTATCTTCATCATCTGAACTTGAGTCTTCATTCCGTGTAGGTTCCTCCTTTGCAAGTTTTGGAAATTCCTCTTCCAAGTCATAGGGTAGTTTGACCTTCCTGCATTCATTCTCATACTAAGAATCATTCTCATCAAAGATCACATCTCTGCTTACCATAAATCCCTTATTGGTAGGGTTATAAAACCTCTAACCTTTTTTATTTAAATCATACCCAATGAAAATGCATTTTTCAGCCTTTGGATCTAGCTTACTGAGAAAGAATGTGTACATATGCTACACATCCAAATATTTTGCAGTAGTCAAGTGAAGGTCTCTTCCCATGCCATGCTTCATAAGGTGTCATACCATCAAGTGACTTAGATGGTAACCTGTTTATGAGGTAAGTGGCAGTAGACACACTCTCTGCCCATAGATAGACATGTAACTTCTTCTCATTAAGCATAGATCTAGCTGTCTCAACAATTAACCTATCTCTTCTTTCAGCTACCCCATTCTGTTCAGGAGAATACCTTGTGGTTATTTCCCTTTTGATGCCTCTGTCCTGCAAGAAGTTTTCAAACTCATTGGAGAAGTATTCAGCTCCTCCATCTGACCTTAGCCTCTTCAAATTCCTTCCTCTCTGATTTTCAACTAATGCAAGATATTTCTTAAAACAACTAAATACCTCATCCTTGTGCTTCATAAAGTATAATACAGTCCATCTGCTATAATCATCAATAAAAGAAACATAGTACCTTGAACATGAGACTGAGGGGTCTTTGCTAGGTCCCCATACATCTGTGTGTACAAGCTCTAGATAGTCTTCATGCATATATCCTTTCTTTGAGAAGGGTAACCTGTGAGACTTACCAAATTGACAAGCACCACACTTGTAAATCATATGTTGCTTGGATACATTAGGTATCCCAAGCACACATTGGTCCCTGCACATTTGCTTCAAGGTTCTCTCTCTTATGTGCCCTAATCTCTTGTGCCAAATCTCAAGCTCTGAAAGTCTTTGATCTTTATAACTGTATAATGCAATGTTCTTTGTATCTTCCAATTCAAAAGTGAAAAGTCTACCTGATTTTTCTCGTTTAGCTATCCTTTTGAATCCATGTCTTGGTTCCTCCACAAATGCTCCATATTGATTGAATCTAACCTGCAAACCTTTCTCTACAATCTGACCAACACTCATTAGGTTCTTTGTAATGGTTGGTACATAGAGTACCCTGCTCAACAAATTCTGATTACCATCACAAGTCTTAACATTACCAACTTTAACCACTGAATGCTTTGTATCATCACTTGTTTGGACTTGATGTTTACCTTTTGGTTCCTCAAGATCAGAGAGTAGTGCCACATTACTAGACACATGATTTGAACACCCGGAATCAATATAAAATAAGTGATCATCATTTGTACCTGACTTTGAAGTCATGTTCATGATCAAGAGAGAGTCATCCTGCTCTTCTGTGTAGTTGTTGTATTCCTTTCTATTTCTAGATCCTCCTTGGTAGTTGCCATTGTAGTTATTGTTGTAATTGTTGTTGTAATTGTCATTGTGGCCTTGGTGATGGTTGAACCTTCCTCTAGACTGTGAGTATCCACCTCTTTGGTAGCCTCTTCCTCTCTGATTTTTGTAATTCATGTAACACTCATCTGTGGTGTGATTTGACAAACCACAAATGTTACATGGTGATGAGTTATAGGGTCTCCCCCTACCTTTCTTACCTCCTCTACCCCTACGTCTTGAAGATCTACCTCTCCCTGCATAGTTGGCTTGGGAGGTAGAGCCTTCATCTTCCACCTTCTTACTCTTGCCTTTATCCTTAGATTTCTTATCAGTGTATAGGGCAGAAGAGTTGTTACCTTTGGATGTATCTCCACTCTTGGTGAGCTTTGCTTCATGTGTAAATAGTTGACACATAAGAGTTGTAAGATCTGGAGTGTGCATGTCCATGTAGAGATCCATTGCAGTGGTGAAGCTTTCCCACTTGTCATCAGCCTTGATTCCATTGATTACCTGCCTCACAATTTGTTCTTCTTCAATCTCTTCTCCTATGCTTGCTAACTGATCTGCAACATCTTTGATCTTTGTCACAAATTCTGAAACAGCTTGCTTAGGTTGCTTCCTTAGTGTTGTGAATTCAATCCACAACTGATTTTTCCTAGCCCTTGTATTGGAGGAAAAATATGATGACAAGGTTTCCCAAGTCTCTTGGGAAGTCTTACAATTTCTGATATGAGGTAAAAGAAAGTCAGATATAGAGTTGAGTAAATAAGACCTTGCCAATGCATCCCTTGCACACCATGTGTTGAGTTTTTCTTGCTCCTCCTTGGTTGGCAAACCTCTTGCTTTGAATGAGGGCAATTCCTCATCTCCTGAGATGTATCCATAGAGACTCCTTCCTTGTAAGTAGGTCTTCATCCTTAGAGACCAAGCTTAATAATTTTTCATGTCCAGTTTGTCAATAAATGAAGGAAAACCATCTCCCATTTTACCTTATTTGCTCTGATACCACTGTTGGGAAAGATGGATGGATGATCCAGGAAACTGAGTAGGTACTGCTAAACCTGCTTTGTACCAGCCCTCTTGAGCTTCAGGCTTGATTAGTAGACTTCCTTAGCATTCCAATGACACCAAGAAATGGCCTATGTCCTTTGGAAATGATGTGCACCAAGAAATGGCCTATGTCCTTTGGAAATGATGTGTGCAATGATTGAATCAAAAGAGATAACTTTGGAAGTCACAAACTCAAGAATACCTTCTATTTTGGTCTAGATACCTGCTCGATGTTTTGCTCAGTGTGACCAGCACACTAGCAATTGATAAAATTCCTTCTAGGGGTATTCAATTAGCTTAGTAAGCTACCATTTGCAAGTGGAATGATGTAAAATGACAAACTATACTCAGAGAAATTAATTTAGCAAGATTAACTATACCCCCGACTTTTTAGGACTGTAGCAGAAGTAGACCAGTGAGCACCTCGACGACGATTTCTCTGAATCTTCTGAATGGAATGTCTTCAATTTTTTACAGCATATAGAAGACTTCAAGCTGAATCCAACAAGATTTGAATAACTGAATTTGGAGTAGTATTGACTGAGATATGCCTTTGACAAGTAGACAGACTTTTGAGTAGACTAGCAGAGAACATAGAGATCAATGATGTAAATGTATCTATAAATTAATGCTTGTGTACAATCCCATTGGCATGTCTAGCATTACCAAATGGTGTAGAGAGGTGTAGGCTATGGTGTAGTCCTTACACACACTCAAACTCAGTAGATTAAGCCTCGGGAAATGAAGAGATCTGCCCGCGACTTTTCAAATTCATTTTTATATGTGATGAGCAAAGACTTGAATTCAAATTCAAATTTTGCCTCCCTATGATCAAGGTCCTAAAAGCTTGGAGATATTCTCTCAATCAGATAGGCTACTTTTTCCACGACTCACTTTGGTAGGTGGTTACAGAAGATTCCAAGTCATTTTGACTTTTACAAATGAGATAAAGTGGTAATTAACCACTAGCATATGTTCCTATGGTTCTTCATGTATGTAGAGTCTTCATGATAACTTCCAAGCCAAATGTGTAGGCTTGTGGTTTACACCAACAATTCTTAACGACAATCTTGGAATGGGTGTCATTCAATTGGGCAGAGACAATAGCTTTGACCACCCTCGTAAGGTTGTCTTCATCAAATTGCATCTTTTTGAGTATTTTGTCGCATTATCGGATTTTGTTCTGAGTGGCTCGTAGTTCTTGTCACAAGAGCTCCATTTATTGTTCGAGTGTTACCTTGGGTAGAGGTGATTCGCTGAAATCCTCCATGTTGTTCATAGGGTCCATGAGGATGTAGAGATAAAACCCTCTTGCTAGATATGTAAAAACAATTTTTGAGTTTGTTTGAATTAAAATGTAAAAGGAATGGTTGTTCTTGGGAATTGAAAAAGTAAGAAAAAGATGAAAGTTATGTTAAATATAGGAAAAGAGAAATAGAGTGACAACACAAAGAGATAGTGTAGTGGTAAAACACTTCCCTTGTGTGGGTGAGGTTGTGGGTTCAAATCCTCCCACCTTGGTGAATGTAAAACTCCTTATTTCCACTCATAAATTAAAATTGGCTCACTCATAGCAAGTTATGAAAAGAGAAATAGGAAACCGAAACGACAACGACATCAGCAATGACAATAGAAATGGGAACGAAAACAAAAATAAAAAACGGAATCAAAATCAGAATTGGAATCAGAATCAAAATCAAAATCGGATTGCAAAACAGGGATCAATTCACCAAACCAAACAGAAACAGATTCCCTCTGTGGTGACGGGTGCAAGGCTCTGATACTACTGTTATCAAGATCTAGCTCACATGTGCATAGAGGTTGTGAATGCAGAAAACACACAGAATAGAGACGCCAAGAGATGAGACCGAATGCAGTATTGGGTGCAATCTCCCCCATGCACTCTGTTTTGACAGTCCACATAGTGCATGTATCTATAGGAATTTTTTATTACGTCGAAACATGATTGCGTAAGACCTTGTCGTGAGACTTATGTTGTATAAAACACACCAAGTAGATTTTTCAAGAGAGTAAGACAAGGAGATATGCCTTGTCTGATGAACATAACATGCTTTCAATTCATCTGATTATATGCACTATAATGCTAGACGTGATCGTCTTGCATAAATAGGCATAATTTAGAGTGTGGTAGCACAAAGCTATGCTCTGTAATGAGAGAGAGCTGCTCTTAATAGGGAAGAACAAAATCCACCATGCAAGCTACAATGCGGTTCTGCAAATGCTTTTTGAGGAAGTTGAGAGAGAGAGAGACAAAGAGAGAGATAGAGGGAGAGATAGATAGATAGATAGATAGAGAGAGATAAATAGACAGAGAGAGAGACAAGGAGCACCTATGGATGAGATCATCAATGCACGTAGAGCTTGTATGAGACATAGAGAGAGAGAGAGAGAGAGGGAGAGAGAAGGTGATGAACCTCTTGTAAAACCCATCAATGCATGGATACCACATGTGAGAGAGAGAAAGAGAGAGTGAGAGAGAGAGAGACCAACATATGTTATGGAGATTCAATGCACAAACATGGAAACAGAATAGAGGGAGCGAGAGGGGGAGAGAGAGAGAGAGGGAGCGAGAGAAAATGGAAAAAATGATTATGCACAAACTTTGCGGTAGGACAAGGAGAGAGAGAGATAGAGAGAGAGAGAAAGAAAGAAAGGATTATGTAGAGACATAGTTGCAGAAGTGTTGGAGTTAGACGTTTGTAGAAGCACGCAAACAGCACAAGGAAGAAGAACAAGCTTGGAGCACAACACACAATACTGAATGTATTACTAGAGAATGTACAAAGATAAGTAGCCCATTAGGGCAATAGGCGTATATACAAGATGGGGGAAAAAAAACCTCCTAAAGAGGGAAAAAGTGCCCCGAAAGTCCTAGTGTATTCTTGGGAGTGATGCGGTGAACAAGGAGCTGGCACTCATGTATAAGGAAGTGCCAAGCTATGTGGAAATTACTCCACAAAAGGAAGTAAGCCAAAAGCTTTGCGGAAAGCTTCAAAATTCTCCCTAGGCAGAGCCTTCGTGAAAACGTCTACAATGTTCTCCTGCATGGACACATATGCCAAGCTGATCTCCCCAGTAGAGAACCTCTCCCTGACATAGTGATAATGCAACTCTTTCCTGCGCATAACCCTTTGCAACAAGCCTAGCCTTATACCTGTCAACTGTACCATTAGGTTTAAAGCTTCAGCTTGTATATCCACTTAGTGCCAATGGCCTTCTTGCCAGGAGGCAAGTCACATAAAGACCATGTACCATTCTTCATTATAGCATCATATTCACATTGCATAGCAGCCATCCAATTTTCTGAATTTTGTGCTTCATCGAAAGAAAGAGGCTCATTCTCATCACAGAGACTAGACGCAACCATAGCATAACAATCTGATGCAAAGGAGGCACTATGAGAGCCTGAACGAGTATGATATGACAAAGGTGCATCTAATTTGCTATCATGCAAAGTCTGCACTAGCCATTTTGGCATAGTTTTCGCCTGCTCAATATCAGCTCTCTCATCAACAAGTGCATCATGTAAATCTGCATCAGAAATGGAATGATCTTGATCATCATATGAAACCTGCAAAGGCTGAGAAGTTGCCTCATTAGGACCAACACTAGATTGTCTACCTATAAAAAGAGGCATCAAAGTATCATACATGTCTTTGGAGCTAACAGATGTCTCCTTAGTACATTCAAGTAATGGCTGAATAGCATCTTCCAAAAAGACAACATCATGGCTAACCAAAATGTTTTTAGTCTATGGATGATACAAATGATAGCCTTTACTTTCAGAACTGTACCCAGA
The DNA here is from genome assembly GCA_020310875.1 of Ceratopteris richardii. NCBI lineage: Eukaryota > Viridiplantae > Streptophyta > Polypodiopsida > Polypodiales > Pteridaceae > Ceratopteris > Ceratopteris richardii. The sequence goes on from CM035415.1 coordinate 187,789,719, forward strand.
AAAAAAAATACATTTTACTGCCTTATCATCCAATTTTTTGCGATGTTGTTCAGGCACTAGTGCATATGCCAAACAACCAAAAACACGGAGATGAGCAACAGATGGCTTGCGGTCATGCCAAGCCTCATATGGAGTGATAGATTGCAGCACTTTAGTGGGACACCTGTTCAGTACATATGCTGCACACGTCACAGCCTCAAGCCAGAAACTATGTGGTAAAGCCTGACTCTTGACCATGCACCTCGCCATCTCCATGAGTGACCTGTTCTTTTGTTCAGCAACTCCATTCTGTTGAGGTGTATACGGCACTGTACACTGGTGTTTTATCCCACGTTCAGCCAGAGATGCATTAAAATCATAAGACATATATTCCCCTCCTCGATGAGAATGGAGGGTGCCCATTTTACATGTTGACAGATTTTCAGCCAACACCAAAACCTGTTTAAAGCACATGAACACTTCGCACTTTTCTTTGAGTGGATATACCCATGCATGTCTAGAAAAAGCATCAATGAAAGTCACGAAGTAAAGGTAATCTCCAAAAGAGGGTGTCTGCATAGGACCATAGACATCACTATGTAGAAGCTGCAATTTCTGTGTAGCCCGAACTGAACAATCTTTTGGAAAGGAGGAACGTTGCATTTTGCCCAAAATACAGCCTTCACAAACATGTTTTCCAAGTGCCTTAAGTTTGGGCAAAGAGGACACCATTTCAGATTTCTGCAGGTGTAGCAAACTAGCAAAATTCAGATGACCAAAGCGTTCATGCCAAAGCTTTGCATCTCACATAGCCAGAGAATCACTTACTGCACATGCCAAATCATTTTTAGATTTTTCATAGTCTATGATCTTATACAGCCCATGACATAAAATGCCAGAAGCAATAATAACATCGCCATTTGACAGATCATGAATTGTACATCTGTCATCAACAAATTTCACAACCACGCCAATCTTGGCTAATGTAGAAACTGATAACACATTCTTCTTGATCCCTCGCACAAATAAAGCATCTTACCAACTCCCATAACAGGATAAGAGGAGTTGTTGGCGCATGTAACAGTATTCCCTATAGGGGCAGGCTCGAGTGAAGAGAAGAAACAGCGCTGCGAGGTAATATGTTTGGTCGCCCCATTGTCAAAGTACTGGCAAACATCCGAGTCTACTGCAAACATGCACTGCTCATGAGAAGATGGGTCAAAATTGCAAACAGTAGTGAGCGCCCATTCTTCTTCCTGCACAAGATTAGCAGACTCCGTTTTTGGTGTAGAGGCTTCTACAACAACCATTCCAGCCTCTTTCTTCTTTGCCTCTTTTGCAGCCAGTTTTGGACAGTTCTTTATGATATGATCATTCCCTTTACAGTACTTACAAAAAAATTTCTGCTTTTCTAATTTTTTTTCTCATCTTTGTCTTGGTTCTTCGAATGTGCAACATTTGCAGATTTTTGCTTACTAATAGAAGAACTCCATTTTCCTTTTCCCTTCTGACTAGCCAAGAAAGCTTGATCTGCAACACGCATAATGGACCTATTCTGCCTGGATTGATCTTCCTGCAATAGAACAGAGACTAACTCCTCAAATGACAAGGCATTTGGATTGCCTTTCATCATCAACCAAAGAGTAGAAGCAAAACTCTGATATGAATCAGGAAGACCATTCAGAACGGTCTGCACAACTGAGCTATCTGTTATAACCTCATCAGCAGAAATCAACTGTTCCTTCAAGTCTTTGATCTTTGTTAGGAAACTGTCCATTCATGTGCTCACTCTCCAACTGTTTTTGGAGCTAAGCAACATGAGCCTCATTCCTAGCTTGGTAGAATGTGGTAAGTGTATCCCAAGCATCCTTAGTTGTTCTGCAAGAGCGAATATGAGGAATAATGGCTCGTTTGATAGACAAATGTGCCTAGGCATCTTTGCCATCCCAATGAATCTGCTTTGCAGTAGGCGTAGGAGAAACAACAGCACGAACACAAATTTGCACAATATCATCTTCGACACCATCTTCATCAGCTCCAGTAGCTGTATTTGCAGTACCTGTCGTTACAGGTGTAACCATACATCTTTTAACACCCTGCACAATGTTCCATAATCCTTTTGCAACCAATACATGTCGCATCATATAAGCCCATAATGGGTAGCTAGTACCATCCAACCTATCCTCAACAGCCAACATATGGAATACATCACTACTTTCAGCCATGGCCAATGACTAAAATACCTTGATGCAAAAAATTGACTGTATCTCAAAAAGTTGAATAGAACTACCCACACGAATTCTGCTAGACTTGTAGCAGACTTCGAGACGGTTATACTGGCGAACAGAAACTGATATATATCTTTGGCACAAAAAGACAAAATAGCTTGCACAAGCACTATGATAGTGCGTTCGAAGGCCGAAAGGAGCTCAGATCGTGATTTCGGCACCACAAAGTGAAGCTGTTTTGATCTCTGAAACACCCTGAGTATGCTCACCAAATTTTATGCAAATCTGAGACTGCAGACAGAGGAGTGTCGACGGCACCCTAGATGAAGTGACGACCTGCTCTGATACCAATTGTTGGAGTTAGATATCTATGGAAGCACACGAACAGCACAAGGAAGAAGAAGAAGCTTGGAGCACAACACACAATACTGAATGTATTACTAGAGAATGTACAAAGATAAGTAGCCCATTAGGGCAATAGGCGTATATACAAGCTGGGGGAAAAAAACCTCCTAAAGAGGGAAAAAAGTGCCCCGACAGTCCTAGTGTGTTCACACACATCACTACCTAAATATATCAACAAAACGATGAATGAGCTCTTGGAGAGATTCTCTCTCCCTTGCTAGATATCCCATTCTTTCATTTACTCATATGCACAAACTTTGCAGAAAAGGATTATGCACAAACCTTACGGTAGGAAACACGGAGTGAGAGAGAGAGAGATAGAGATAGAGAGAGAGAGAGAGAGAGAAAGAAAGAAAGGATTATGTAGAGACATAGTGTCAAAAGATGAATGAGCTCTTGGAGAGATTCTCTCTCCCCTGCTAGATATCCCATTCTTTCGTTTAGTCATAGAGAGTGAGATAGATAGATAGAGAGAGAGAGATAGATAAATAGCGAGAAAGAAAGAGAAGGAGCACTTATGGATGAGATCATCAATGCAAGTAGAGCTTGTATGAGAGATAGAGAGAGATAGCGAGAGCGGGAGAGAGAAGGTGATGAACCTCTTGTGAAAACCATCAATGCACGCATAGCACATGTGAGAGAGAAAGAGAGTGAGAGAGAGAGAGGGGGAGAGAGAGAGAGATAGAGGCCAAGAGATGTTATGGAGATGCAATGCACAAACATGGAAACAGAATAGAGGGAGCGAGAGGGGGAGAGAGAAAGAGAGAGAGATAGAGAGAGAGAGAGACAGAGAGAGAGGGAGCGAGAGAGAATGGAAAAAAGGATTATGCACAAACTTTGCGGTAGGACATAGGGAATGAGAGAGAGAGAGATAGAGAGAGAGAGAGAGAGAGAGAGAGAGAGAGAGAGAGAGATAAAGAAAGAAAGGATTATGTAGAGACATAGTGGCAAAAGATGAATGAGCTCGTGGAGAGATTTTCTCTCCCTTGCTAGATATCCCATTCTTTCGTTTAGTCATATGAATTATGTTGAACTTATGGATAGCATGATTTAAAGCATGGTGCAACATTGTTGCAAGGATATATACACTCAAAATCATGGAGCTCTAAGGACCAATAGTGTAGGAGTAGTAGAGACTGCCTGTGGAATAGATCTCAATGAAAGGACTCATAGTTAGCCTCTATGATGTATACGCAACTGTAGACTCGACCACAAGAAACAATTTGAAGAAGGTTATACTAGTGAATATTGACGAAGAAGAAAAGAAAATACCACGAAAGCTGTAGGCTCAAAGCTAAAAACTATGTCTTGCATGGGACAACATGTGACAACACACAATGCGAGAATGGATTAGTCAATCAGTAAATTTGTATGAAAATCTTCGTCTGGTGTCGAAATGCGAAAGTTATCAAGAAAAGGATTTTTTTCGCATTGAGAAACGGATATATAATAATTCAGCCAACTGAATATGTAACGGCAGATATGTTGATGGAGAGAATATATATATATATATATATATATATATATATATATATATATATATATATATATATATATATATATATATATATATATATGGCTTTATGGAAATACAGGCTACACATAATTGAGCATGAAGAAACAAGAATTGAGTATGAAAAACAAGTGTTCGAGGAGTAGTCGACTGCCATGACTTGGAGGGAGTTTGCATGCGCAACAAATCCTCGGATAGCAGCTACCGAAGGGAGGACACTTGGATACGCGCTTGCAAGAGAGAAAGTATGGAGTTTGCATGAAAGAGGAGCGCGACTCTCGGATGTAGACAATAAGTAGAAGGAGACAACGCAGAGTTTGGGGGGGGGGGGGGGGGGGGGGGGGGGGGGAGGGGATGATTTTGAATGTATGCATGAAGAATATGTTTTCTGTGTTTCCCACGGTTATGTGATAGATAACAGGGGGTGGTGGACATATACGAAGGCGGAACCACTATGAGAGACGAGAGAGAAACAGAGGAATCTCCACAGTGTTGCTTTTGTGAATTCTAGTTGAGCCCACAAATGCCATTAGCTACTGACAAAGGAGTTCCTCGAAAGGGGGGGGGGGGGGGGTAAAATACTATGATTAGTTTTGGTGACAAAAGATAGTGAGAGAGCTACGGTTCCTAAGCAGAATTCTCAAGTGAAGATGAGTCTGTTCTAAGAAGATCTCTGTTTTGTTTACTCTGATAAGTGATTGCATTTTTTTAGCTTCTTTCTCCCACTCCTATCACTACAACATATCATTTTTTTTAGCATCGGTATGATCATCGAAAAACTTTTGAAAGTAGGCTAGGCAATTTGCGCGTTGGTACACGTACGTCGGTATGAGCATCGATATAAGCATCGGTATAAGCATTGATAAACTACTATAAACTACCGATGCTTGTACCGAAGCTCGTAATGACGCTCGTAACAATGCTCATACCGACGTTGTCTTTTAACTGGGCCCAAGAGCAAAAATTTGACATTCATCGCATTTCGAAACTAGATCTGCTACTGTCAAATTTGCACGTGCAAGCAACATCTCTATGTTTGTTACTCTTTCTCTCTCTCTCTCTCTACGCACACCTCTATTTTTCTAGATCTGAAGTTTCGATAAGTATATCGCACATATTGTAGCAATCTTTTCTCTTTTTTTTGTGTTTTTCCTTTTCTAATATCTTTTCTCTTTAATTTTGTAAGAGATTTTGGCATTAAGTCTTTGGAAATTTGACAAAAGACAACTTTAAGTGGATTTTGATGACCACGATTCAAACAATTACATCAATGTAAGTGATTATTTTGTTTTTGATTGACATGGAGAAAGAGAGAGTGAAAGAGAGAGAAGAAAAAGAGAGATCTAGAGAGAGAGAAAAAAGAAAGAGAGGGATCTAGAAAAACATAAAGAGAAAGACATATACATATGCATACACACTCACATATTGATACACACACATGCATATGCATACACACATACATGCATACACAAATGCATATGCATACACACATGCATATGTATACATAAATACACACATGAATATGCATATACATATACATATACACACATACACAAATGCATAGCATACAAATGCATATGCATACACACATGCATACGCATACATACATGCATACACACATTCCTATGCATATACATACACATACACATGTATATGCATACACACATACACAAATGTATACACATACACACATACACAATGCATATGCATACACACATGCATATGCATACACAAATGCATATACATACACAAATGCATATGCATACAACTGCATATGCATACACATGCATATGCATATGCATACACAAATGCATATACATACACACATGCATATGCATACACAAATACATATACATACACAAATGCATATGCATACACACATGCATATGTATACCCAAATACACACATGCATACACAAATACACACATGCATATGCATACACATATACATATACACACATACACAAATGCATATGCATACACACATGCATATGCATACACACATGCATATGCATACACACATGCATATGCATACACACATGCATATGCATACATACATGCATACACACATCTATATGCATATACATACACATGCATATGCAGACATAAACACACAAATGTATACACATATACACATACACACATACACACTTACACAATGCATATGAATACACACATGCATATGCATACACAAATGCATATACAAACACAAATGCATATGCATACAAATGCATATGCATACACATGCATATGCATATGCATACACAAATTCATATACATACACAAATGCATATGCATACACACATGCATATATATATATATATATATATATATATATATATATATATATATATATATATATATATATATATATATATATATATATATATATATATATATATATATATATATATATATACATATACAGACATACACAAATGCATATGCATATAAATGCATATGCATACATACATGCATACACACATCCATATGCATATACATACACATGCATATGCATACACACATACAAAAATCTATACACATACACATACCACACATACACACATACACGCATACACAATGCATATGCATACACACATCCATATGCATACACAAATGCATATACATACACAAATTCATATTCATGCAAATGCATATACATGTACACACATGCATATGCATACACACATGCATATGCATACACACATGCATATGCATACACACATGCATATGCATACACACATGCATATGCATACATAAATGCATATGCATACACACATGCATACACATACACAAATGCATATGCATACAAATGAATATGCATACACATGGATATGCATACACATACACACATGCATATGCATACACACATCCATACACATACACAAATGCATATGCATACAAGTGCATATGCATACACATACACACATACACAAATGCATATGCATATAAATGCATATGCATATATATGCATATGCATATGCATACACAAATGCATATGCATACACACATGCATATGCATACACACATGCATATGCACACATGCATATGCATACACACATGCATACACATACACAAATGCATATGCATGCACATACACACATACACAAATGCATATGCATATACGCATGCATATGCATATGCAAATGCATATACATACACAAATGCATATGTATACACACATGCATATGCATATACATACACAAATGCATATGCATATATATATATATATATATATATATATATATATATATATATATATATATATATATATATATATATATATATATATATATATATATATATATATATATATATATATATATATATATATATATATATATATATATATATATATATATATATATATATATATATATATACATGCATGCACAAATACACACATGCATAGGCATATACATATATGCATACACAAACACACACATGCATATGCATACATAAATGCATACACACATGCATATACATACATACATGCTATAGATTTTTTTGGGTTTATAAATATATAAATATATATATATATATATATATATATTAACATCTCCTCATTGGATCAGATGGGATCTCTACATACACCTTGGGGAGTGCATGACCATGATGACTCCAAGATATATCACATACGTGATGGAGCTCCAATCATGGATGTAGCCAAAAAGTCCATGCGTTAGCGCATTCAATGGCTTTGATCCATAGAGTTTGGACATTCTATCATGTTAAAATGGAGTGAACAGGATAAGGATTCCAAAAAGTATATCATAGAATTGATATATGAAGAGTACCGACCAGCACATGGGCATGTTATTTTGAGTTCAGAATAGATTCAGCATATGGCATACGAGTTGATGTCTCATCGGCGGTCCGAGGCTCGTGATGCTTTTAGAGTAGGCTTATCGGAGCATGTATGGTTAGATGTTGAAGAGTTGGAATCGATTCAAGATGAGAAGCAACATACTCTTGATCGATATCATCACCAACAAGATGCAACAACCACATATTTAGATATGGTTGGAAGGTCACATTTAGATAGCGGCGAATACGACAGTATGCGTTACCAATTTGTAAGTATCATTTTAATTATTGAATTTGTTTGTGTTAAGGACATCATGTATATTCATCTAATATTTTGCGTATTTATTATAGGAGTTGGCACTGGCTCATCCTCCGATGCGAACCGAAGTAGCTTATGGATATCGCCATAGATTCGCTACACTGTTGTAGGACTTAGAGGGATGTCGTGCAATCATTTCATGGGAGAATTTATGATTAGGTAAACTTATAGCTTGGTTTCGTATTTTTAGTTGTTGTTTATAAATATCATGTCAATTTGTCTCATTTTCTACATATGCTTTGTTGCAAGATTGTAGGTGTAAATGTTTTGATCCCCTTGCTCATATGTATGGTAGTGCTTTGCCACAATTTTGTATTACACTTCTATGTCGCAATGATGTACCACAATTTTGTATCCGGTTCCGATATGCAAATGCTTTGTCACATTTTGTATTTGGTTCCTATATGGAAGTGCTTTGCCACAATCTTGTCCATCCTTCATTTATGGAATATAAACTTTTTGTACATGATTCATGGTTTATTTTTCCTCATATGAAATCATGTTTTGGTTGCCATTAAAGTACATATCACATGTACTCGGTTTAGGGTTGGGCAGAGTGTATTGTCTTTTGCTAAACAACATCATGGTAACGTTGCTATAGCAAAAGACGACACACCCTACCCAAAACATTTTTTGTAGATATGGTCACCTGTATCAACATCGGTACTTACTCCCAGCAGTCGTCGGTATGGGTGTCAGTACTCCTAGTAGAGTCATCGGTATGAGCGTCGATACAGGCATCGAAAATACCAATGCTTATACTGATGCCTATACCGATGACTATACCGACAACTATACTGGCGCTATGTTTCCGACGCCCATACCGACAAAGACACCGACATCGTGGAGAAATTGTACCCATCATTGTCCTTGATAACAGCCTCGGTATACCCTTGATATATTGTAGTGTATTTGATGGTGTCTCTAGGATTATGAAGCATGCTTATGCACTTAATGCAAAAATGGTGAATGGGTTTGAACACTTTGTACTATTGTATGTATGAGTGGTTTTCATCTTCTTGTATTCGATATATGTATGAGTTAGATGGTTGGATAAATATTAGTAGAAATAAATGATCAGCATCCAGTGAACCCTCAGTTATTGAAAAAGTGAACAATCAGTCTAGGAGTTCTATTTGATCAGTCGACTAAAACATTTATCTATTGACAGACAAGAAAAAAAGTGTTTATAAGTGTAGCACGATGCAATTGTTCTCTCTCTCTCTCTATCTCTCTCTCTCTGTCTCTCTCTCTCTCTCTCTCTCTCTCTCTCTCTCTCTCTCTCCCTGCCCAGCTCCCTCCCCCACACCTAGTTTCCTACCCACCCGCCATCCCCTCCTACTCTCGCCCATAGCCCACTCTAACCCTCCCACCCGTAGCGCCCATCTCTCCCAATCCCCCGCAGCCCACTCCCTCACCTCACCACCCACAGTCCCCTCCCAAAACCTCCCACAGCCCACCCCCCACATTTCCCTCTCTCGCCCATCTGCAGCCCCTCAACCACTCCCCTGTGCCTTCTCCACTCCCTCACTTCCTCAAGCGCAGCCCCCTCCCACCACCTCCCGCAGCCCCCTCCCACCACCTTCCGCAGCCCCCCCACACCTTCCTCTCTCCCCCATCTGCAGCCTCCCGCAGTCCACCCTCCACGCCACTCCACTCCACTCCACCCACACCATCCACACCACCCACCACCCACCACAACTCCACCCACACCACCCACCACCTCCCACCACTCCTCCCAAACTCCTCCCACCACTCCTCCCACACCACCCACCACCCACCACCTCCCACTACTCCACCCACACCACCCACCACCTCCCACCACTCCACCCACTCCACGCACACCACCCATCACCTCCCACCACTACACTCACTCCACCCACACCACCCACAACCCCCCACAACTCCACCCACCACCTCCCACCACTCCACCCACACCACCCACCACCCCCTACAACTCCATCTTCACCACCCACCACCCCCACCCCCACCACCCCCACCACTCCACCCACATCACCGGCCACCCGCCACAACTCCACCCACACCACCCACACCACCCACAACCTCCCACCACTCCACCCACACCACCCACACCATCCACCACCTCCCACCACTCCACCCACACCACCCACCACCCCCATTACTCCACCCACACAACCCACCACCTCCCACAACTCCACCCACACCACCCTCTACTCCACCCACCCTCCACCCATCCACAACTCCACCCACACCACCCACCACCCCCACAACTCCACCCACACCACCCACCACCCCCCACAACTCCACCCACACCACCCGCACCATCCACCACCCCCCACCACTCCACCCACACCACCCACAACTTCCCACCACTCCACCCACCCTCCACTCCACCCACCCTCCACTCCACCCACCCTCAACTCCACTCCACCCACCCTCAACCCCACCCTCCCTCAACTCCACCCACCGAAGGCAACCTCAACTCCACGCACCCTCCACTCCACACACCCTCAACTCCACCCACCCTCCACACACCCTCAACTCCAAACACCCTCAACTCCACCCACCCTCCACACACCCTCAACTCCACCCACACTCCACCCACCCTCAACTCCACCCACCTTCCTCTCAAGACACCCTTAACTCCACACACCCTCAACTCCACCCACCCTCCACACACCCTCAACTCCACCACCCCTCCACGCACCCTCAACTCCATCCACCCTCCACCCACCCGCAAAACCACAACGGCAACCTCAACTCCACTCACCCTCAACTCCACCCACCCTCCATTCCATCCTCTCCCAACTCCACCCACCCTCAACTCAACTCCACCCATCCTCCACTCCACATACCCTCAACTCCACCCACTCTCAACTCCACCCACCCTTAGCTCAACTCCACCTACCCTCAACTCCACCCACACCACCCACCACCTCCCACCACTCCCACACCTCCCACCACTCCCCACCGCACCCTCACCACTCACAACCTTCCACCAGTCAATATGTAAGATAGGCAAAAGATGATGCCGGAGCTTTTAGGACATCAGAAGATGATTTCTTTTGTGATCAAATGGTCAAAAGCTGCCACAAGAATTATGTGAATTATGTGAGGGATGTGCTTCTGAGGATCATTATAATATCACGGGCAGCACATAATGAGGATCCGACAATCTTTGCTTAGGATCTCATAAATGAACCGAGATGTCCAATCCAAGTGATTTTTTTGGTTAAGAAAGAGACCTCAGCTTGTCTTTAAAAGGGACAGTAAAAGTGTAAGTGGTAAAAGTGTAAGGGCATTAATGATTGTTGCCGCCAACTATTTGTGATGACTTACTATTTTTGAGGATTTAATTTAAAGCTGGTAGAGTACCATATTTGATCTACCCCTCCAATTTTGGGACAATCAATCGACGCATGTTTAGTGAACGTGGAAAATCGGCAAGGCCCTCTTGGCCTATTGGAGCCTATAAAAGCAATGGACTTGTACTCATTGGAGGCAGAGGTACGGGGCTTATTTCAGGCATCTCTTTGTTGAAAATTATGGAACATGTGCAAGCTCCAATTTTGAGGCTTGGCCTATATTCACCTCTCATTAATTACCCCTTCATCATTTTTGTATTTGCTGTAAGCCCAAAATGAAGCTAGACCCTAAAAATATAAAGGGTACACTCATAATCTTAGAGTAGAGTGTTGAAATAAAAAAGGGAAAATTTATTTATGGCCTAGATAAAAGCCAATGTATATTTAGAGAGATGGAATACTCAAAAAATTCGTGACCTTATCCACATGGAGTGATATGGAGCATCAAAAGCCACCCAAGGCAATGGAAGGACAAAGGACATGAAGTGAAAGGTCAAGAGGTGAGATAAGATGCAAGGGTAGGTGAAAAGTACCATACCCATACCTCTATATAAAGAGGTCATTTGAGCATGAATCTTTGTGGAGATGAAAAGGAGATGGTGCAAAAGCATATGTTGGTCATTCTATCACCAATGGATATTAGAAGGTACCTCATTTGGATGCTAGAAGGCACAAAGGTATTCCAGCCGCATACCTTTTCTCTACATAGTCACCTTGTAAAGGTCATATCTCTCTATAACGTATCCAATTAACACATATGATATCTTGTTGGAAATCTTATCTCTCATACTCTCTGCATCTCAAATATCTTTATCAGATGATTCTCTAGTAGTGACAGGGAACATTTCTTGTGAACCTCAATTTTTTGCTAAACCTGAGTTGACAGGTAGTCTAACTTTGTGCAGTCAGTTGCCTGATCATATGAACTCCAAATGGAGTGTTCTATACCGTGTGTGGAAACAATTTCAGAGCCATTGGATCTCTGAGGTGTGACTGAATCAGGTTTTAGAAAGCATGTGTCTTACAGGGTAGATTTTAGAAGAGGTTCTCTAACTTCCACTGCGTGTATTGAAGTGTGTTGGAGTGAAATTTCTCCACATTTTAGTATCAGAGCTTTGGTTGTAGATCATTGGGAGTGGAGCCCATGGATGTGCAAAGAGATCTTGAAGAAGATGCAGAGATGGCAAAGGAAAGCTTGGAGCAGTCATGCTCATTGGAAAGCTATGGAGATAAATCTTTTGGTATGTAAGAACATTTTGTTGCTTTATATTATCTGAAGTGATGCACTCTCTCTTCCTACTCTCTATTACATATTCTTGATGATTGAAGCATGCTACAAGTGATACTAATGACTTTGTTGAAGACTTATGAGCAGCCTATAGAAGGAGATAAAGATTCAAGCAAAGAATCTTGGATGTGCAACTACATAGAGTTGCGTATGAACAATCTATGCATGTTTGAGGTGTTGCACTCAATTGAATGAAGTGCAAGTTTTGATTATGTACATGGCTGAAGTTTTAAGCTTTTATGTAAGCTTGATGGTAGCATTATATGCTCATGCAATGAAGATGCTTATGTATGCATGCTTATGAAGTCTATATTCAAGTTGAATCCCAATTTTGGACAGCCATGCATAGGCTGAATATAAGTTGTTTTTGAGTTGATGATTGATGTCTAATATGCAAAAATGTATGAAAATGTGGTCAAGTAAGATATATACACATGTTGATTATGTGTGAATGAGTAATAGGCTATTTTATAAAGCCTATAAAAGCTGAAAAATTGCAGGTCTATGTAGCCATGTGCATTAGCACAAACAGAGTTGAATATATGCTCAAATGTTTAGTGATTTGCATACATGCTTATGAGAATATGTTAACATGATATTGAAGCTTTGAAGGTTGGTCATGTTTAGCCATAGATGAGCTGAAAGTACATGTGTTTGGATGCCATGAACATTGGTAAGATGCAAGGCTGTCATGTATGAAGTTTTTGGATGTATCTTGTTGTGGATAAAACCCATTGAGGTAAAGTTGAGAAAGAAAATGTGTGCGTATGTCATAATGACTAAATGTGTTTGATTCTTGCGTTTAGATACATCAAGTGAATGCAATGCTCCTATTGGCACAAGCCAAATCAAAGATGGGCAAAGCTTGGATGAAGGAAGGACACAAAGCTTGGAGCCAAAGCCAAGGAAGGAGCCCAAGCTCAAAGATTGTCAAACACATAGTGTGTGCACTTGAAGATTGAACCCAAGCTGAAGGTGGACATGGGTGAAGCCTAGGATTGAGCTTCCCTAGAAAGGAGGAGTAGAAGACTCAAAAGGATGGCTGCCATAAAGTGTCAAAGAGTACACAAGGACTTGAAGACACCCCCCAAGGTTGCATGGAGCAACAAGCAAGCGACAAGCTAGAAGGAAGAGTCACTCATGAGGTGTGACAAATGGCTGAAGTTGATTGAGGTAAAAAAAATCCATTTGCAAAGGTAAGGGATGATGTAAAGGGTATGAAAAATCCACATTGTGTGTGGTGGTAAGTTCCAAGCATAAATCATGTTAATGTGTTGTGAAAAGGATGTGGCTAGTAAGACCACCTAAAGAGAGTGGCAAGCCAAATGTAAAGACAAGTAATACCACTAAAAGAGAGTGGCAAGTCTATGGCAAGTAAGACCATTCAAAGAGGAATGGCAAGCCTATGTGGAGGCAAGTAAGACCACCCAGGATGAGTGGCAAGCCTATGGCAAGTAAGACCATTCAAAGAGGAATCGCAAGCCTACGTAAGGGAAAGTAAGACCATCCCAAGAGGCATGGAAACCTATGTGAGGTGCAAGAGGCGCCATTGGTCACATTGAGATTTCTTGTGTTGTTTTGTAGGTGATGAAGAAAGCTTGGAAGATGTGGAAGCTACAAATACTTCACATGAAAGGAGCTCATGAAAGAGTTCATGTATGATCAATGCATTGTTTATATTGCAGGTTTAAAATCAGCCATGAAGAATGGAGTAAATATTATGAAGCAAGGGGGAGTTAGCTTGCAAGGATTGGAAGATCCAAGACAAGTGGAAAGAAGAGAAAGCGGAGTCAAACCGAATTTCTGATTTGGAGGAGAAAAAGCCAAGCCCAAACAAAGAGCAAGAGCAGCCATCAAAGGTAACTTGAAGGACTAGGAGGAGCCACCTATATGGAAGGAGTACTTTGGAAGGCAAGGAGCAGCCATGATGCACAAAAGGAGTCATGAAGTTAGAAGAAGGCATGAAAACCATGATGACATCAAAAGGAGATGCAGAGATTGCACCCAAAGACAAATTGAAAGATGATCCAAAGACAAAGGAGGATCAAACAGAATCATTCAAAGAATCCATGAAGCCATGAACGTACAGAAAGAGGAGAACAAAGAGGAAGAGAGTGAAGCAATGAAGATAAGTACAACCAAGGTGATCTCATTTAATTCAATGAGTTTGTATGAAGCATGTTCCTTGATAGGGATTGAAGAATAGCTCTTGAAAAGAGCCAAAGAAGCAAGGATGAAGCTGAAGAGAACTCAAAGAAGCTTCAAATCAAAGAAGGAAGATCACCAACCTATCAAGCAAAGGGCAAAAGAAGCGAAAGGTGAAGAGGAGGAAAATTGGAGAGTAGCATTGACTCTCAATTATAGCTTGAGGGGGAATGTTGAAAATTATGGAACATGTGCAAGCTCAAATTGTGAGGCTTGGCACATACTCACCTCTCATTAATTACCTCTTCATCATTTTTGTATTTCTTGTAAGTCCAAAATGAAGCTAGACCCTAAAAATATAAAGGGTACACTCATAATCTTAGAGTAGAGTGTTGAAATAAAAAAGGGAAAATGTATTTATGACTTAGATAAAAGCCAATATATATTTAGAGAGATGGAATACTCAAAAATGTTGTGACCTTATCCACATGGAGTGATATGGAGCATCAAAAGCTACCCAAGGCAATGGAAGGAAAAAGGACATGAAGTGAAAGGTCAAGAGGTGAGAGAAGATGCAAGGGTAGGTGAAAAGTCCCATACCCATACCTCTATATAAAGAGGTCGTTTGAACATGAATCTTTGTGGAGATGACAAGGAGATGGTACAGAAGCATATGCTATTCATTCACTCACCAATGGATATCTAAAGGTACCTCGTTTGGATGCTAGAAGGCACAAAGGTATTCCAACCGCATACCTTTTCTCTACATAGTCACCTTGTAAAGGTCATATCTCTCTATATACTTATCCAATTAATGCACATGATATCTTGTTGGAAAGCATATCTCTCATATTCTTTGCATCTCAAATATGTCTATCAGATGATTCTCCAGTAGTGATTGGGAACATTTCTTGTGAACCTTAGCTTTCTACTAAACCTGAGTTGATAGGTAGTCTAACTTTGTGCAGTCACTTGCCTGATCATCTGAACTCCAAATGGAGTGTTCTATATCTTGTTGGAATGCTATAAGAGCCTACTATGTGTGGAAAACATTTCACAGCCATTGAATCTCTGAGTTGTGATAGAATCAGGGTTTAGTAAGCATGTGTTTTATAGCAGAGATTCTAGAAGAGGTTCTCTAACTTCCGTTGCATGTATTGAAGTGTGTTGGACTGAAATTTCTCCACACTCTTTTGGTCCTCTCTTAGCTCTTTTTGGCTACAAGCCTACTGTTGGAAGTCACTCTGTGCGCAGGATACACAGCGTGGGCTTCCCAGTGGAGGGCTAATAGCACTAGAGTGTGAAGAAATGGCTTCGTTTTGTCATTCAGTGTGAGTCAGTGATATTTCTGTACTCTTTCCCTTAGAGAAAATCTTCATATCTTTGTACTGATTAGTGCAAATCTTCACTTGATTGTGCTCATTATTTAGAGGAATCTCTTTTATTGATTTTGTTTAGTTCTGGATTGACATGTTAGCATAGAGCATCAAATTTTGGAGCATTACTTTTGCCTACATTGTAATCATCTATTCAAACTAAGGAGTGGTATCATCCTTCACTATTGTCATTTGTCAGTAACTTTCTTTCTGAGTGCCTACAACACCGTGTGTCTATTGCGATCGTGCGTGCTCATAGGAATGTCAAAGGGTAAACTTCCCTAAGGAGAACCTCCCTTGAGTAGGTGAAGTACTAGAAGTGCATATTGCCTGCATTTGCTAAAAGTAGGCACCCCAGTACCTCCTCTATAGTTTGGCACGTGCGGTGGGACACTTGCATTTCTGTGAGAGGCTCTGAGCATAGAAATAGTCCTTTTCCATTATTTTTGCAATATTGCATCTTGCAAATAGGTACATGACCCATACTCGAGCAAATAAGGAGCCTCTTCATGTACAGAGGAGCCTTAAAAAATCAGCTTTACCTTCATATAGTGAACGTAGATCTCCTCTACCCTCTTTGAATTTATCTAATGATTTGGGTGCGACACCACTGTCAAAGGAAAAGCATAGGAGAACATTGGACTTCTCCTTAGATAGGTCAGAGGAAACACCATTGGCAATGGAGGATCTCTCTCATTTACTCTCGAGACTCAATATGCAGATGGCCATTCTACTACATGCGAGGCTCTAAAGACGGCCTTCTCGCAGACATTTCGACCAAGTGACTCCTCAAAAAGAGCTCTAGATCAGCTAGAGAACCTAAGGCTAAGATGAGGTGAATCCTTTCATGAACTTCACACTAGGACAAAATCACTTGTTGCACGTCTACCACATGCTCCAAGTGATTTCTTGGTTAAAAAATGGATAGAAAAAGCTCTGCCCAGGTCATCTCAGCAGAAGCCACGTGAATCTTTTAGATTGGAGGCAACATTTTGAAGGGGACCCTATTGGGCAACTCAGGAAAGAACTGGAGGAATTGAGAATGCAGCAAGATCACCAAGAAGAGAAGGTCTTGCCACTGTCGTTCCATCGCACTGATGATGACATAGCCCAAATTCATTGCGAATTAGAAGATTTGCGGACCACTCAAGATATAAGAAGGCAGATTTGGTGTACAATATGTAACAACGGTGGATATTCCAATGCAAATTGTCCTAACGGGGTAAGTTGTCAATTTTGTGGAAAGGATGGCCATGGAGCTAGAGACTGTTATTACCTCAAGCGTACACAACAACAAGGTAACCATCAAGCTCTAGATTCATATTATGCTAGTACTTCAAATGCACCTAATAGAGAGGAGAATCATTAAACGAAGCCTAGATATAATAGGCCATTGATGTGTTATCACTATGGTGAGTATGGCCATATGCAAAATAGGTGTTCCCTTCTAGAAGATGCACCTCCTTGTCAGCATTGTCGAGAGGATAAGGATCACAATAATGAAGATTTCCCAAAAAGCCACCCTGCTCCAATTCACATGATTACAGTCTCCCCACAAGTAGAAGGTATGACCACTCAGTCTTATGTTGTTTCATCTTCTTCAATGCCCATGATTACTAGAGCCAGACAAGGGGCAGCAACCTGTAGAGAGGAACAACAAGGACTCCAGGATAAAGAGCAGGGAAAGAAGGCTGGATGGAAGGGGCAAGTAGACATTGAAGGAGCTTATGAAAGAATGACTACTTCACTAAGGGAGAAACCAACAAGTCTGCAAGAAGACCGACATGTAGTAAATGTTGAGCAGATCTTGAAAGGTATTCATCACAAGTTTATTCTGTACATACTCATAAAGCTGGATTCAAAAATAAGAAGCGACTTATTAAAGATTATACACTCTGCTCACTTGAGCCAACCACCTAGCATAGATGGTTTCATGGTTCATGTTTCCCTTGCACCCCTAGCAGACTACCAAAGCTCAAGGTTATCTGTTTTTATAAAGGATGAAGCTCTCACAAGTGTGATCATAGATGGAGGTTGTGGCATCAATTTGATGCCAAATTTCACAATGAGGAAATTGATTTTGAACCCCACCAAGATGGCACCATTTACAATTACACTAGCAGAAAAGGGACTGATGATAGTACAGGGTTGTCATTTTGTTCTAGATTTTGTTTTTATTGCACTTCCACAAGAGACTTCTTACCCTTTACTCTTGGAGAGGCCTTGGCTAAGACAAGCAAAAGCTTTGCAAGATTGGGGGAAAAACAAACTGTGGATTTCAACAAACACCAATAGCCAATTGCAGCTACATTTGGAAGAAGGACTCGACTCTAGGAAAACTATTGGATATATTATGGACACTAAGGTAATGCCCTCTTCACCCCAAGAAGAAGATACACTATTGAATTCGATGATGGAAAGTACAGAGTGTTGGACGGTGGAAATCAATGAAATAGAGGAAGAAGTTGTAGATGAAGGAGTTGTAGAAAAAGTCCATGAAGTTCACAAGTAGTTAGAGAATGAGAATTTGCATTGGAATAAAAACTTTGAAAGGGCATGAAATATAGAAGTATCAGGGAAGGAAAGTTATGAGCCTGAACGCAAAGACGATATTCCTTTTCAGATATACCTCAAGGGTGGACCAAAGAACATATTGCAGAGTATAAGATAAATTCCACTCCTGCATACAGTGGGGATGATTTTCTAAGTAGGACCAGTTCTGAAACACTTGCTCGAGAAGTAAATCTAGGAGATGAAGAGAACCCTCAAGTAGTCCACTTGGCCTCCTGGCTATGGCATTAACCCCCTTTACTGCAGAAGGTAACTTCTTTACTTTTTGCTTACAAAAATGTCTTCGCATGGTCCTACAAAGACCTAATAGGGATATCAAAAGAGCTTGGATTACACTGAATACCCTTAATGGAGGGAGCCACACCTACAAGAAGTAGGCCGTATCGACTCAATCCAAAGTATGAAGAAGTGGTAAAGTTGGAAATTACAAAGCTAGAAGAAGCAGGTATAATTGTTCCAGTAGAACATTCTAGGTGGCTTTCTTCTATGGTTATTGTACCCAAGAAAAGTAGTGGAAAAATAAGAGTTTGTGTTGATTTTTGTGCCTTGAATAAGGTAACGGTTCATAATGGATTTCCTCAACCCTTCACAAAGAGAGTACTTGAGATAGTAGCCGGACACACTTTGTATAGCTTCCTGGATGGTTTAAGTGGCTACAATCAGATAGTAATCCATCCTGAGGATAGGGACAAAACAGCCTTTGTTACTCCATGGGGCACTTATGTCTATATCCCGCATGGCTTTTGGCTTGAAAAATGCATCAGCTTCATTTAATAGAACAATGTATCTCATATTGGGCAAGTGGTTAACAACCTTTCTGTGCATTTTCATGGAGGACTTTTCAGTGTTTTTAGGCACAGATAGAAGAGCAGCAGTTCAAGATTTCCATGATCATTTGGAAAATCGAAAGGAAATCTTTGAACAATGTCTCAAAACAGGTTTGAAATTAAATCCTGCTAAAGGTCACTTTTTGTCACCAAGGGCACTCTTCTTGGTCACATAGTATCTGCTGAAGGGATAACGGTTGACCCTACAAAGGTTACTGCTATCCTTTCCATGCCTATTCCACAAACCCCAAAGGAAGTGCAAATCTTTTTGGGTCATGCAGGATACCATAGAATATTTATACGAATGTATTCAAAAATAGCTAAGCCCTTGTCAAGGCTTACCAATAAAAAGGTCCCCTTCTCATTGAGTCCAGAAGCTAAGAAAGCTTTTTTGTGAACTAAAATTGAGATTATGTATTGCTCCACTCTTAAGTGTTCCTAACTGGTCATTGGAGTTTCATGTGCATACAGATGCCAGTCTTCATGTTGTTGGTGCCGTTTCGGCTCAACCAACATCACACAAGATTGATAGACCTATCTCCTATGCCAGCAAGCTACTTACCAAAGCAGAAACGAACTATAGTACGACCAAAAGGGATGGTTTGGCTATTGTATTTGCTCTTCAAAAGTTTCGGCATTACCTTCTTGATGTATAGCTTATAGTCATATCTGACCAGCAACTCTTGAAGTACTTGATAAACAAACCTAGAGTGGCTCGAAGGGTTTGATGATGGTTAACCGTGTTTCAAGAATTCAACTTTGATATTTATATTAAGCCAAGAAGAGAGCACTACATGGCAGATCAAGTATCTGGAACTGCAATGAGCAAGAAGGCAACAGGTATTAATGATAAACTAGTGGATAGTAATCTCTTCCTAGTAGTAACTCAGGCTAAATGGTATAATGGAATTGTCCATTTTCTCACTACTCGAAAACTCCCAGAACACTAAACACCTATTGAAAAGAGAAGACTACTCCTTAAAAGCAAAGTTTACTCACTTATAAATGGGAATTATATAGATATTGTCAGGATGGTATCTTGAGAAAGTGTGTTTATCTAGAGGAGGTAAACCTTTTGCTGGAGGCAACACATAGTGAAGGGCATCTAAAGGGGGAAGATTTGGCCCACAGAATCATCCAGAAAGGACTATGGTGGCCTCATATCTACCGGGATGCGATCAAGTTTGCTAAACAATGCCACATTTTCCAGAGATGTGCTCCTACACCAACCAGATTGAATCTCCAACCATTAGTCATATCTACAGGATGGCTACCATTTGAACGATGGGGTCTTGATTTCATAGGACCAATTAGTCCAATTGGTCAACCTGGGGGTAAGAAGTATATTTTGATGGCCACATTATGCAACTAAATGGATAGAGGCTAAAGCTACTATGTACTACATGGCTTTAAAAGTAGCTAAGTTTATGTATAAATGTATTTTCTCAAGATTTGGTTGCCCACTAGAAATCACTAGTGATAGGGGCACACATTATGTAAATCAATTGCTCCAATTTATATTTGATAGGTACAAGGTTTTCATAAAAAGTCTTTTGCCTACTATCTGAGGGAAAATGGCCAAGCAGGGAGCTCTAATAAGATTTTGATCGGGTTGCTGCGCAAATTATCTTTTGATCATCAAAGCTTTTGTCCACAACCATTGATCGGTGCAATTTGGGCTTTTAGAACTACAAGAAGGGGAACCACTTGCGAGAGTCCATTTTGCTTAGTATATGGAAAAGAGGCATTGGCACCATTCGAATTTATTATCAAAAGAGAAATTGGAGCCAGAACCATTGGAATTGAACCTCCCATTAGGAGACTAGTGGCATTAGAAGAATACAGAGAAGGAGCAATGCAAAGAGTTCACGAAACACAAGAAGAGCAAAAAAAGACTACACGACAGGTATCTTAGGTCCAATGAAGTACAGGAAGGATCCTTGGTTTTGGTGCATCAAATCCGAGCAGTTTCAACCAAATTAGCAACCAAATGAACAGGACCATATAGGGTGATAAAGGTATTACCACATGGAGTAGTGCATCTAGAGGATTTGCAAGGTAAGAGGATACCCCTAGTCAATATATCCACGGTGAAGAATTACCTGAATTAAGTCAAGATGGAAGAACTTCATTCACTATACATACTGTGTTTCATTCAGTATTGCAGGCTTAATTACATAAGAAAATAAAGGAGGAATTGCATCGGGACGGTGCAAAGACTTGATGTGGAGGTCTGTAGCATGACGCAATTGCTCTCTCTCTCTCTCTCTCTCTCTCTCTCTCTCTCCCCCTACATCTCTCTCTCTTTCTCCTCACAATCGTGCAGCCTCTCTCTCTCTCTCTCTCTCTCTCTCTCTCTCTCTCTCTCCCTACATCTCTCTCTTTCTCCTCACAGTCGTGCAGCCTCTCTCTCTCTCTCTCTCTCTCTCTCTCTCTCTCTTTGTCTCTCTCTCTCTCTCTCTCCCCCCCCTCCCCCTCTGTCTCTCCCCCGTAGCTCCCTCCCCCCGCCTAGTTTCCACCCACCTGCCACCCCCTCCTACTCTCGCCCACAGCCCACTCCAACCCTCCCACCTGCAGTGCCCCTCTTTCCTACTCCCCCCCAGCCCACTCCCTCACCTCCCCACCTGCAGCCCCCTCCCACCACCTCCCACAATCCACCTCCCACTTTTCCCTCTCTCTACCATCCGCAATCCCCTAGCCACTCCCCTGCGCCTTCTCCACCCCCTCACTTCCCGACTTGCAGCCCCCTCCCTCTAGCTCCCGCATCCCCCTCTCACCACCTCTTGCAGCCCCCCCCACGCCTCCCTCTCTCCCCCACCCGCAGCCTGCCACAGTCCACCCCCCATGCCTCCCTCACTCCCCCACCTGCAACTCCCACAACCATTCCCCCCGCATGCCTCCTCCTTCAACTCCACGCCTCTTTCTTCCCCACCCGCACTGTTTGTAGCCCTGCAATCCTCACACCAACCTCCACCTCCCACCACTCCACCCGCTCCACCCACACCACCCACACCACCCATCACCCGCCACATCTCCACCCACACCACCCACCACCTCCCACCACTCCTCCAACACTCCTCCCACCACCTCCCACCACTTCTCCCACACCACCCACACCACCCACCACCTCCCACTACTCCACCCACACCACCCACACCACCCACACCACCCACCACCTCCCACCACTCCATTCACTCCACCACACCACCACTCCACCCACACCACCCAAAACCCCCACAACTCAACCCACCACCCACCACTTCCCACCACTCCACCCACACCACCCACCACAACTCCATCCACACTACCCACCACCCCCACCACTCCACCCACATCACCCACCACCCCCCGCAAGTCCACCCACACCACCCACCACCTCCCACCACTCCACCCACACCACCCACCACCTCCCACCACTCCACCCAAACCACCCACCACCCGCACCACTACACCCTTACGACCCACACCACCCACCACCTCGCAGAACTCCACCCAAACTACCCTCCACCCCACCCACCCTCCACCCACACACAACTCCACCCAAAGCACCCAACACCCCCACAACTCCACCCACACCATTCACCACCCCCCACAACTCCACCCACACCACCCGCACCATCCACCACACCCCACCACTCCATGCACAACACCCATACCACCCACCACCTCCCACCACTCCACCCACCCTCAGCCCCACCCTCCCTCAACTCCACCCACCCTCCATTCTACCATCTCCCAACTCCACCGGCCCCTCAACTCAACTCCACCCACCCACGACAACCTCCACTCCACCCTCCCTCCACTCCACCCTCCCTCCACTCCACACACCCTCAACTCCACCCACCCTCCACACACCCTCAACTCCACCCATCCTCGACACACCCTCAACTCCACCCACCCTACATCCACCCTCAACTCCACCCACCTTCCTCTCCACAGACCCTCAACTCCACACACCCTCAACTCCACCCACCCTCCACACACCCTCAAATCCACCCACCCTCCACACACCCTCAACTCCATCCACCCTCTACCCACCCTCAACTCCACCGACGGCAACCTCAACTCCACTCAACCTCAACTCTACCCACCCTCCATTCCACCCTCTCCCAACTCCACCCACCCCCAACTCAACTCCACCCACTCTCCACTCCACACACCCTCAACTCCACGCACCCTCAACTCCACCCACCCTCAACTTAACTCCACCTACCCTCAACTCCACCCACACCACCCACCACCTCCCGCTACTCCCACATCTCCCACCACTCCCCACCCCACCCTCACCACTCACCACCTTCCACCACTCAATATGTAAGATAGGCAAAAGATGATGCTAGATCTTTAGGGGCATTAGAAGATGATTTCTTTTGTGATTAGACGGTCAAAAGATGCTACAAGAATTTTGTGAATTATGTGAG
The DNA here is from genome assembly GCA_020310875.1 of Ceratopteris richardii. Classification (NCBI taxonomy): domain Eukaryota; kingdom Viridiplantae; phylum Streptophyta; class Polypodiopsida; order Polypodiales; family Pteridaceae; genus Ceratopteris; species Ceratopteris richardii. The sequence continues at coordinate 187,813,944 of CM035415.1, forward strand.
GGATGTGCTTCTGAGGGTCATTACAATATCAGGGGTGGCACATAATGAGGATCCTACAATCTTTGCTTAGGATGTCATAAATGAACCAAGATGTCCAATCCAAGTGATTTGTTTGGTTAAGAAAGAGACATGAGCTTGTATAATTTAAAAGTGATAGTAAAAGTGTAAGTGGTAAAAGTGTAAGGAGATAAATGAGTGTTGCCGCCAACCATTCGTGACGACTTCCTATTTTTGAGGATTCAATTTAGAGCTGGTGGAGTACCATATTTGATCTACCCCTCCATTTTTTGGGACAATCAATCGGCGCATGTTCAGTGAATGTGGAAAATTGGCAAGGCCCTCTTGGCCTATTGGAGCCTATAAAAGCAATGGACTTGTACTCATTGGAGACACAGACGTACGAGGCGTATTTCCGGCATCTCTTTTGGTCCTCTCTTAGCTCTCTGTGGCTACAAGCGTACCGTTGGAACTCACTCTGTGGTGAGGATATAGAGTGTGGGCTTCCCAGTGGAGGGCTAATAGCACTAGAGTGTGAAGAAGTGGCTTGGTTTTGTCATTCAGTGTGAGTCAGTGATATTTCCGTGCTCTTTCCCTTAGAGCAAGTCTTCATATCTTTGTACTGATCAGTGCAAATCTTCACTTAGTTGTGCTCAATATTTAGATGAATCTCTTTTATTAATTTTCTTTAGTTCTGGATTGACATGTTAGCACAGAGCATCAACTTTTGGAGCATTTCTTTCGCCTACATTTTAATCATCTGTTCGAACTAAGTAGTGGTTTCATCCTTCACTATTGTTATTTGTCAATAACTTTCTTTCTCAGTGCCTACAACACCGTGTGTCTATTGCGATCGTGCGTGCTTAGAGGAATGTCAAAGGGTATACTTCCCTAAGGAGAACCTTTCGCCAAGCCTTAGCAAAGAAGTTGCTAAGTTTGAGTCATGTGTGCTAGAGTTGACTCATATGGATTTTTAGCATATATACAGAACTGCGACACATTTATATAACCTTTTACATGGGAATTCAAAAGGGCTAAAGTTTCCAATGTATGCGCGCGATATAGATATATACTCATTTGTGAGAATTTTGGAACGCAGCTTTTAACTCTCACAAGATCAAAGATTTTGGATGCAAATTATATGACAAATACACTAATTAGTATTCTAACATGTTTTAAAATAGTATAGTTGATTTTGTGTCGCGGACTCTAACTCCTCATTTAAACGTTCAACCTTCAACATCTTCTCTCAACTTAGTTTTGCCAATGCACTCTCCTTTTAAATTTGAGGAATGAATTTGCTGCCACGCATCATTATGAACTAGCGACCAAAATGCACTTCAGCCATCATATCTATTGCCGTTTTCATGTTTGCATGAAGTTTGTTAAGCGACAATAAGTCAAGACTGGATTAAGGTACACAAAAAAATTTGATCATTTTTGTATATGTCTCCCTTATACATTGGTTGTGCTATTTTATGATCTCCAAAGACCATAATAAAGAAAATTGAACACTTCCTCGTATTTTTCGACATTGAACGAACGTGTGGCAGCTATCAATCAATATATAAATGTTTTATGTCTAATGCATATCTCAAACGGTTTTGTCTAATGTTATTTATATCATGACTAATGATCCTAATATGAAAGCTATCAGATTTTCTTTATACAATGTTTGTTATGTTCTTTACATAGCGCTTTGCGTAATGATCTAGATTTTGATTCTCGTTTACATTGATTTTTGAATCAAGAGATAAAACTTTCTTTTTTTTGCTATGAATGTTGATTAAAACTCACAAATCATGAATGGGAATTTCTTATGAGAAGATTTACGTATTCGAACTGCAAGTGATACTTCTTGGTTGTTTTTATCTTCTTTGAATTCTCAACAATCACTTGAGGTCATTTAAAAATGCCCTCTATGCACTATATTATCAATAGTTGACATAATCCATTAGCCAAGCCCTTTTGAAGCCTACATTGGTGAAGTTGACATGAAATTCGATGGTACGATGACTCAAATGATTGAGTATACTAGCATAAGTGAGAGAGTGGAGGTATATTTCTGAACTCATATGTCTATTTTGTTTGCATGAAATAAAAATAGGAAAATGGACTCTAATTCTGAAGCATCTTTTTATGGCATAGTCCTTTCATCTACAAATGAACCATTTGAATTAGAATTTGACTCATTGACTTCAAACATAACTCAAGCAATGGCACAATTTACTGAGACTATTAAAGCATTGAGTGCACCAGTTGATAATGAGTTCATATTTTTAGGTAAAACAATGAGATGGGCATTCACACACATAAATAAATTGTTAGTTGATTTACCCTCTCCACCATAATTAAATGATTTCATATACTGTGTGAAGATCCTTGACATTAGATGCCTAAAACCTTAATTGATGCACCATTACAATTACCAATGCACTAAAAGTACGCATGATAGGGTCGCATTAGATGATCTTACATTGAGGCACATGTCTTTTTTACCTTTGCACAATGAGGGTTTGACAAGATTTATGTATGTTCACATCACATGTATGAAGGGGAGCACACATACTTCATTATCAGAAGCTTATTTTGTTAATTATTGGCACCATACCATTCCAACATGCATTTTTAAAGTATGCATTTAATAGGGCTAACTACATAGTCTTGCACAGATGCTTTTTTACTATCCCATGCACGTAATATTTGAAGCTAATCAGACATATGAACAAAGATTTTAACTTTGATGTGGAAAGCAGATTTGGCTCATCCGGAAGATGTTCGCATTTGAAGGGGTAAGTGTTTGAGAGATTCTCTCTCCCTAGCTTGATATTATTTCATTTAGTTATATGAACTATGTTGAGCTGATGGATAACATTATTTAAGGCATGGTGCAACATTGTTGCAAGGATACATACATTCGCAATCATGGAGCTCCAAGGACCAACATTGTAGGAGAAGTAGAGTCTCTCCTTGTGGAATGGATATCAAGGAAAGGATTGATAGTTGGCATTTACGATGTACATGCTTCTGGAAAGGATATCAAGGAAAGGATTTATAGTTCGCATTTACGATGTACATGCAACTGCAGAATCGACCACAAGAGACAATTTGAAGAAGGCTATACCAGCGAATATTGATGACGAAGAAAAGAAAATACAATGAAAGCCGTAGGCTTAGAGCTACAAACTATTAGTCTTGCATGGGACAACGTGTGATAACAAACAATGCGAGAATTGAGCAGTCCATCAGTAACTTTGTCTCTTTGTGTGGTGTCAAAATGCCAAAGTTATCAAGAAAATGATGGTTTTCACGATGCGAAAAGGTGATACAATAGTTCGGCCAAGTGAATATGTATCAGCATATATTTTCACGGAGAATATCTATCTCTCTCTCTCTCTCTCTCTCTATATATATATATATATATATATATATATATATATATATATATATATATATATATATATATATATATATATATCATTCATTTATGGAAATACAAGCTACACATACTTGTGGCATCCAGAAGTATGCATGAAAAAAAATTGTTCGAGGAGTAGTCGACTCCCATGATTTGGAGGGATTTTGCATGCACAAGAGTTGCTTCGATAAATGCTATCGAAGGGAGGACACTTGGATACGTGTTTGCGATAGAGAAAGTATGGAGTTCGCATGCAAGGAGGACGACTCTCGAATCGAGACAATAAGTAGAAGTAGACAACGCAGAGGAGGGGGGTTGATGGGGAATGATTTTGAACGCATGAATGAAGAATATGTTTCTTGTATTTCTCGGGGTTATGTGCTCAGATAACATGGGGGTGGGCATATAAGAAGCCGGAGACACTATGAGAGACGAGAGAGAAATACAGAAATATCCACGCTGTTGCATTTTTGAATATTAGCTCAGCCTACGAATCCCATTAGCTGCTGCAAAGAGAATCATTTTTGCAGTTTTATCTGCAGAGAAATGTCCTCCTGTGGCTCCTATATGTGCCATCTCTAAAAGAGCAAGATGTTCATCTTCATGAATGCACATTCGTAAATGATTGTCTCTTCCTCACTTAAAGAGTTGTCTTCCTATGAGCGTATATTCCTTGCTTTGTTCTCTGAATGCACGTTTCCTTGCTAGAGTGGCTCCTTCCGGGTATTCCTGGGTCTTCAAGAATTTCACTAGAGGCATGCTCCATCTTGGTGCTACTGTGGAGTAGCATAGAGTAGAGTTCTCTTCTGGGTTTCGTTCTTGACACGTTGGGCAGGTTGATACATAGTTATATGTATCCCTTTGCATGGTTGGCCAATATATGCCTAATCTCTTAAGTGTTTGCCACATTCCATTCGTGTTTATGTGAGTTCTCCATTGATTTACATGTGCCTTTTGAAGCCACATTTCTTGTTCCTCCTCTTCCACGCATCTCATGAGTAATCCACTTGAGTCTTGGTGATATAGGCTTCCCGCAATGATATGAAGGTTTTTAGTTTTCCATAGGTCTTGGTTTCGATTCAGTGAGATCTCATGTTTCGATCCATATGTGAGTATAGGGATCAATTTTTCTACCCATTGGGGATATACTTCGAGATTAAAAAGGTACGTGTCAGGCAGATCACTTGGTACTCCTATGCGTGGTTCTCCATGTGTCATTCTTGATAAGTGATCTGCTCTAATGTGGGTATTTCCTTTCTTGACTACTACTTCAAAAGAAAATTCCATCAGCAATAGAAACCATTGTACTAGTCGTCCGATATTACAAGGCTTATTGACTAAGTACAATAGGGCTTGATGATCGATAAAAAAATTTAATTTGTTGGCCAATAAATAGTGTCAAAATTTCTTTACTGCATACACCATCCCTAGGCCTTCTCTCTCGGTCATGGTATAATTGCACTCAGCTTGATTTAATTGTCTACTGGCATAGGCTATAGGGTGGTCTAACTATCTTGTATCTGTAGGTTGAGCTAAGATGCAACCAATGGCAAACTTGGAAGCATCCACGTGAATGTGAAATGGCTTGTTCCAATTAGGTACTCGAAGGATTGGTGCTGAACTCAATCGACTCTTTAACTCGTTAAAGGATTTTTCACATTCTTCTGTCCAATTAAATTGAGACAATAATGCATAAAGAGGTCTAGCGATTATGGCATACATTTGTATAGATCTTCGGTAGTATCCACAATGTCCCATAAATGCTTGTACTTCTTTAGTAGTCTTTGGTCTTGGTAAATCCAGAATTACTTTGATTTTGTCTTCAGCAGTTGAAATTCCATTTCTAGAAACAATGTGTCCTAATATTTTTCCTTGTCTCACCATGAAGACGCACTTTTCTGGATTAAGGCATACTCTATATTATCGACATTTGGCAAAGATCTTTCCTAGTTCAGGGATATGTTCTGATCGTATAGCAAAATAAGTGCATAAATCATCCACATATACCTCCATACTCTTTCTCAGGAACTCCTTGAATACATGGCACATCAATCTTTGGAAAGTGGCTAGGGCATTGGTTAGAACAAAAGGCATGACTCTAAAGGTGTATACTCCCCATTTCGTTGCAAAAGCTGTTTTATGTTGGTCCAGGGGAGCAATGGCTACCTGATTATATCCGGAAAAGCCGTCCAAAAAACTATAAAATTCCTTCCCTGCCACTCTTTCTAGAAGATGATCTCTGATGGGCAATGGGTAACTATCCCTTATGGTGGCAGCATTTACTTTTTTTAGGTTAATGCATACTCTTAACTTACCATTCTTTTTTGGCACAACCACCAAAGGTGACACCCATTCTGTGTGTTTTATTTCATAAATGAACCCAGCATCTAACAACTTATCTATTTCCTCTTTGGTTTTTGCTGAGTATACATCATTATATGTGTACATTCTTTGTTTAGAAGGTTTAGCTTCAGATGTCATAGGGATTCTATGGGCACAAATAGAAGGATCTACTCCTTTCAAATCCTTATATGTCCAGGCAAAGACATCCCTATATTCCCTTATGAGTTGTATTAACTCTTGTTCTTCCTCCATTGAGACATCTTGACCTACAAGACTACATCTTTCTTCTCCTTCCTCCAAGGTTACTACAATTTTCTTGGTTTGTTCCTTTTTGTCATAAGCTATTCCTGGTTGTGCTTCTCGTTTCGGCATTTGGAGAGCAATTTGCCTCTCTTCTACTTCATATTTTTTGAAGTGGTCAGGCACTTCAAATTGGTCTTGAGGCTTGTTTTCTTCATCCTCTTTTGCTTTATTCAAGCTCTTCTTTGTGTGTCCTTCCTTGATTTAATTCATTAATTATGATACTTACTCCTTGAGTTCCATTTTCTGTTTCCATATGTTCATGTTCCATTTCAATGCTCTCATAATCCTCCTTCCATTCTTTTTCGATTACTTCTCCTTCTTCCGGTTCTTGAAGAACTACCACATATAGACTCACATCATAACCTTCCTCGTAAATGCATTCACTCATGGTGATTACCTCTTCATTTACACATACATCTAGGGTGGCTAATATCTCCATCCAACCATAAGGTTCGAATTCTTCATCTAGGAATATTTGAGGCATGTAAGCTAGATCTTGCACAGATATAGCAACTCCTTGCCTCTGCTTCCATCCTTTCCTTCTATCCTCTTCCGTTTTTGCATTTTGGCATATCCATAGATGAGTGTCTTCATTCATCCACGATTGGTCACTTGAACCTATATTGTGAATCGACTGATCGTCTTCCTCCTTATGAATCTGATTCCATTGCAAGGGAGGAACATCTTGGTAAGTGTATGTGTGGAGGTTTATTCTTGTGGTGGTTCTTTCATGCTGTAAGTATACTACGTCTTTTCCCCAATCTTGCACTACCTTTAGCTGTCTCATGAAGGGTCTTCCAAGTATCATCTCATAATTACTTGCTCGTTCAAATTGACAAATCGCTAAGGTGTGCTCAAATTCAACTCCACAGGTGGTGAAAGTTACTCTTTCCAATAATCCCAAGGGTCATTCAGTGTGTCCGTCTGCCATTTGTATCTTCATGTGTGTTGGTCTTAAAGTTGGTTCTCCCCATTTCTCCGAGATTTCTTTAGTAGCGATTCCTACTCCAACTCTAGAATCCAAGATAGCTTTAGTAGTGTAACCCCATATGTAATTGGTAGACATGTATTTCCTTCATCTCCCTCACTGAAATCTCCAACCTTATCGACTGAGATTTTAATTGTGTTTACTTCATCATGCGTCTCCTTCTCTTCAGTCTTTGTCTCTAATTGGTTGGTTAATTTCTCCTTCAAATGTGGTTTGACCTTCAAAAGTTCTTCCAATGTCAGAGTACAAGAGATTTTGACCTTTCTCAGGTGTTGTATGATGTCCGATGTTTGGATTGATGGGTTCTGCTCTTTTTCCTTTATCAAGGGAATGTAGTATAATTCCGAATTATGTTCGTACTCTCCTTTGTAATTTGGCAAAACCCTTACACTGTCATTATCCTTGTCAGTTTGATCCATTTGTAATAATCCCTCTGAGTTTAGTTCAGGTATTGAATCTTCTATTTCACCTTCTACTTCTAACTCCTAAAAGGGTGGTTCTATTCCTTCCACTTTCTTCCATTTGTCTTCTTGGACTCTTGCCCAAAAGTCTTTAGGCCATTCTCTATCGACTTTGGGGCCATTCTCACCTTCTTTATCTTTCTCAGGATCCTTAGGGATGACACACTCTTGGAATTCCTTTTCGGAAATTCGTGAATTGGGTAGTTTATAGATAGGTTTTTCTAAGGTCTGTTGAGCTACTTCCATTAACTTCTTGCAAATCTCAAACCTTTCTTTCTCTAAGTCACCTCTAGGATATTCTTTCTCATGTTGCTCAATGGTTGCTCCTGCTCTGATTCGTGACTGGTATGCCTGAATCTACATAGCTAACTCTTTTGGCATGGGATCTGCTAAAACTGATCCTGCTTTCTTTTGACAATGGTGTCGTACCCAAATCAATAGATAATTTCAAGGAGGATAGAGGGGAGCTAGCTTCACTAGTCGAAGGTATAGCTGACTTATTAAGACTCCTTCTTGCATGAAGAGGATACTTATCTGCTTGCGTATGGTTCATGTATCTACTTGCGAATGCAATAGGTAAAAATACTGAGAAAGAAGGCTATTTACTATCCTCCGGACCTCTCATAGGAATGTGAGTGTCCCACCGTGCGTGCCAAACTGTAGATGGGATTTGGGGACTCTGTTATCTACAAACAACACTCAGCCTCCGTCTACTCAAGAGGGAGTTCTTCCTGAGGGAAGTATACCCTGTAACATTACTATGAGTAGGCCCGGCGTTGCGTAGAAAGAATTCACAGTGCTTTCAGATAAGAAAACGAAACGATACCGTCAATTTCTGAATCATTTCATACAAGTCACGAAATACGACACAACTGACCGAATATGGCACAAATTCCAAAGTAAAGTATATTTGAAATATAGGGAAAGAACTACAAGGTGTAATATAGAGAGGACGGAATCTTTAAATTTCAACAGTACAACGAATAACAATCAATATTTCCGAACACTGGGGACTTCGGCATATACCACCCTCCAGACCCTCAATCACACCGTAATGTTGATTGCCATCACTGGAAAATCCTGTTCTGTATCATCACCACAGAGTAATTCCCAATAGTGAGCGTACAACACCGGTGCACAGAGATGGGTCTCTCAGACGTAACTCTAAACTGGTGTTACTGTTCCCTTCTTCTTCTCCCTCTTCCCTCTCTCTCTTTTCTTCTCCTTCCTTGTTTATGAGCAATTCCTCTCCCAATCTGACTCGTCCGGTTTTCCTCTCCCCCCATCCTTTTTTTTTCTTTTTGCCCTTGTAGTCCTGGAACGTGGGCCTTTTATAGATTCCAGAAACATAAGAAGGTTGTTGCGCCAAATCGGATCATCCTTTGATTTTGAAACCGTTAACGCACCTGCTATCGTCTATTTCGCCTGCTAGACAGGGGCCACCCGTAATCTCTGTTCAATTACATCCGTTTAAGGTGGCTCGATTGGCCCTGATAGTGCATATTGATGAAGATTATGGTTGGAAGTCCGTAGATTCCGTAATTGTAACACTGAGATGCCTTGCACTGACTTAGGGGTGTCTGCCGCTTTAAACAGAATCACAAAATAAACTTGCCACCCACCGGAGTCCATACAGTAATTCTGGTTCCGGTGATTTTGGTCAACGAGTTGACCAAAATTCTGACCTCCCATCAAAGCGCTCATCGGAAAGTTACCGAAATGATGCCAAATTCGTGAAATTCTACTGAGTCATGAGTTCCCTGTCACCGAAGTACTCACCGGAAAGTTACCGAAATTCTGCCGGAATGGTGCCGAATTCACGAGCTTCGTCCGGAATCTGAGTTATTCTAGAATGCTCTTTTCTTATCTTTCACTTTAGTTAATTGAATCCTAGGCATCCTTATAAATCCTGAGTGCTCTTTCGAAAAGGCCCAAAATTCCGATTGTGTTTCGGTACTCGGCTGTGACTACTTTCCTCTGAAAAAGGGACAATCTTCTGTCCTTTGTTTAAAATGAGACTTTGTTGGCTTACAGGAAGTGACTACTAGGTACTCTCCTCAACTAAATGGAATTGCAGAGAGGAGAAACAAGACATTGGTTGGATCAGCCTGAACAATGCTTGAAGAGAAGAAGTTGCCACATTATCTATGGGCAAAAGCTATTTCAACCGTAGTGTTCCTCGTCAATAGACTACCATCCAAATCACTTCAAGGTATGACTCCTTATGAAGCATGGCATGGAAGAAAACCTAGTCTTGGACATTGCAAGGTTTTTGGTTGTTTAGCTTATGTTCATGTACCATCACAAATAAGAGGTAAGCTAGATGAAAGGGCAACAAAGACAGTGTTTATTGGATATGATTCAACTCAGATGGGTTACAGTTTTTTCAATCCTTCAACCAAGCAATTCACTACAAGTAGAGATGTTGTGTTTGAAGAACACAGGTCTTGGTTTGATGAACAAAAACAAAAGGTAAAACTATCATATGATCTTGATTCCGACTCTTATCAGCTAGGAAGCAAGCATGATACACAAGTCCGGAAGTGATACAGAGGATGACCAAGATGAAAGGGAAAAGGATTACAAGCTATGGGAGTCAAGAGGCAAAGCAAAGATGCAAGAGGTTGAAGAATGCTCCAAACAAGCACCTAGAAGATTAGCAAGAGAGAAGAAACAACCAGAAAGGTATGGATATGATTCCACATTTGTTACAAAGCATTCAATATACTTGGCAAAAGACTCTATTTCAGAGGAACCCTCAACCTATGAAGAGGCAAAGGGAAACCCTAATGGGGAAAAAGGCCATGAACGAAGAAATAGATGCATTGAAGGAGATGGACACTTGGGATTCAGTTCCAATGTCGCCAAATACAAAGGTAATTGGTTGCAGATGGGTATATAAAGTTAAAAGAAATACAGATGGATCCGTTTGCAGGTACAAGGCAAGATTAGTTGCCAAAGGATGCTTACAAACTCATGGTATAGAATATGAGGAAACATTCTCACCAGTTGCAAAGATGACTACAATCAGGATATTCATAAGTGTAGCTGCTGCAAGGAATTGGAGACTCCTCCAACTTGATGTGAAAAATGCATTCTTAAATGGTTGGATAAGTGAAGAGGTATACATGTCACAACCACTAGGTTTTGAAAACCCTAATCATCCATCTTATGTTTGCAGACTTAAGAAAGCATTGTATGGATTGAAGAAAGCTCCAAGAGCTTGGAATTACAGGTTGGTTACATATCTTCAAGATCAAGGGTTCAAAGCTAGCAGCTCAGATCCTTCTCTATTCATCAAAAGGAATCACAATGAGGTTATCTATCTATGTGTATATGTAGATGATATTATTGTGACAGGTGATGATCTAAAGGGCATTCAAATGATCAAGAGACACATGCAAGAGGAGTTCAAAATCAGTGACCTAGGTGAGCTCACATATTTCCTAGGTATGCAGGTGATATACACAGATGAAGGAATGTATTTGACTCAGAGAAGATACATTCAGGATCTTCTTCTCAAGTTCAAAATGGAGAACACTAAACCTGCAGGTACACCTTTGGAAATGAATCATAAACTAAGTGTTTATGAAGGTGAGAAAATTGAAGACATTAAAGAGTATCAAAGCTTGGTAGGTAGCTTGATATATGCTACTCATACAAGGGCAGATATCTCATATAGTGTGGGAGTGCTTAGTCAGTTCATGCACTCACCGAGAAGACCACACATGGATGCGGCTAAGAGAGTACTTAAGTATCTCAAAGGTACAATCAACGAAGGTATATTCTATCCTTACTCTTCAGATTTGGATATCAAAATCTACTCAGATGCAGATTGGGCAGGAGCTAAGGATGACAGAAAAAGTACATCTGGTTACTTAGCATTTGCAGGTTTGAAGCTAGTGTCATGGAGTTCCAAGAAGCAACCAACAGTTGCTTTATCTTCAACTGAAGTAGAGTATAGAGGCTTGACCATAGCAACTCAAGAGGCAATATGGTTAAAAGGATTGTATACAGATTTGGGACTTGTGAGTTCCAAACCTCACATATTTGGAGATAATGTAAGTTCCATGCATCTAGCGGCAACTCCTATTTTCCATGCGCGAACCAAGAACATAGAAGTCCAATACCACTTCAACAGGGAGAAGCTCATGGCAAAGGAGATTGAAATTTCTTTTGTTCCAACTGAAAAGCAAGTAGCAGATATGATGATGAAGGCACTTGATGGAGTAAAGCTTTGTAGTTTAAAAGATATGGCAGGTATTCAACCTATCAGAGAATGAAGACCCAAGCATACCTTAGCTTGAGGGGGAGTTGTTGGAACATCAAGATTACACTATGCTTGAGGTGGATTTGATCTACATCAAAGGCTATCACGTCGAAAGAATATCCGTTGGAGAGTTCTTTTTCATATGCTCATTTATTGTATTTTTTGAGAAATTTTTGATGATTCATTTAGCGTTGTAAAAGCCTTGAGCTTTACAAATGTAAAGGTAGAAAGATAGAGCCCAAATCCCGCGAATTTGTGGTGGTTGAAGTTGCGTTCAATCAAGCAATCAATCACCCAAAAGTAGATCTTTACGTTTCCTGGATGGTAGGAAAGTGCATTGATTCCCTCCAACAACCATTCCCACCTTCATTTGAATTCAAATTCAACTTGTAAAAGTCGTGGAACACTCCTAGAGTCTATATAAAGACTTCGAATTACTTGTACAATACATGGAAGCAATATACATACACTTGTGACCATCATTGTCTTGCTCCTTCAATTTTCTGCATCATCTTCTTCGCCAACACTAATCTTGCAGAGGCTGCTGCGCTCTCTCCAGAGCTCCAAATTGAGTGCAAGAGGACTCATTGGAAAGGTATTGGTGTCTAATTTATGCCTCTAGAGTTTCAAAGCATTTGGTTCAGTAGATTTGGAGAAATCGGAGTGTTGCTGCATCGGGGTCAATCTCTACATATTCTTGAAAAATAGGAAGTACCACCGGTGAATGTCGCATTCATTCCTATAGCATATTTTGCTTATTCCTTATACCTTTGTGCATTACATACACTCAACCCTATTTGTATCACTCCCATGAAAGGAGTTTTTCCAATTGTAATCACGCTGGTCACTATGGGCATTTGAAGTTCATTGTCTCTTACATAGATAGTAAGTTTTTGAGCTAGTTGACCTACGAACCTATCTGTTTTGTATCGACTCATTCTCCTTGATGCTCCAAAGTACATAGTGCATTTCTTTGCACTTATCACATGCATATAAGGTCTATTTGAGTCTCCATAAGCTCAAGGGCTGGTCTTGTGCCGGTTGGCTTGGCCAAACTTCGTCGCCTCGAAACGCAGTTTTCTACCTTCGACAAGCTTCTCCAAGTTTTTTCATTGTTGAGGTGCTCCAAGACTTATACAAGTTAATTTTGAATTCAAATGAACGTAGTAAAGGTTGTTGGAGAGAATCAATTTACTTTCCTACAATCTAGGAAAAGTGAAGATCTAGTTTCACCTACTTTAGATGATTGATTGATTCATTGATTGCAAGTCAACCATCTCAAATTCCTAGACTTTTAGCTCTATTTTCCTCATTTTATGTGTGTAAAATTCTAGGCTTTTAGAATGGTATATGATCCATAAAAAAAATCTTTTCAAAAAATACAATAAATGAGCATAGGTAAAAGAACTCTTCAATGGATATTTAGACATAATCCAAACCATAGCATTTTTTATGTAGATCAGATCCACCTTAATGATAGTGTAAAGTTGATGTTCCAAGAGCTCCCCCTTAAGCTTAAGTACACTTGAGTCTTCATTCTCTAATAGGTTGGATACCTGCTATTGATTTGAATTGATAAATATTTATTCCATCAAGTGTCTTCGTCATCATATATGCTTGTCTCTTTTTAGTTCGAACAAACAAAATGTCAATCTCCTTTTTCATGAGATTCTCCTTGATGAAGTGGTAATTAGTGTCTGTGTGTTTGGTTCTAGTAGCACTTACATTATCTCCAACAATGTGAGGTTTGGAACTCACAAGTCCCAAATTTATATACAATGCTTTTAACCATATTGCCTCTTGAGTTGCTATGGTCAAACCTCTCTACTCTACTTTAGTTGAGGATAAAGCAAGTGTAGGTTGCTTCGTGAAAATCCATGATGCTAGATTTGAAACTACAAATGCTAAGTAACCAGATGTACTTCTTCTATCACCCTTAGCTCCTACCCAATCTGCATCTGAATAGATTTTGATATCCAAATCTAAAGAGTAAGGATAGAATATACGTTCATTGATTGTACCTTTGAGATACTTAACTACTCTCTTAGCTGCATCCATATGTGTTCTTATTGGAGAGTGCATGAATTGGCTTAGCACTCCTATGGTATATGAGATCTCTAATCTTGTATGAGTAGCATATGTCAAGCGACCTACCAAGCTTTGATATTCTTTAACGTCTTCAATTTTCTCACATTCATAAACACTAAGTTCATGATTCATCTCCAAAGGTGTACTTGCAACCTTTGTGTTCTCCATTCTAAACTAGAGAAGTATATATTGAATGTATCTTCTTTGAGTTAGATATATCCTTCATGTGTATAAATCACTTGAATACCTAGGAAATATGTGAGCCCACCTAAGTCATTAATTTTGAACTCCTCTTGCATGTGTCTCTTGATCCTTTGAAATCCATTCATATCAACACGTGTCACAATAATATCATCTATATATACACAGAGATAGATAACCTCATTGTGATTGCTTTTGGTGAATAGAGAAGGATCTAAGTTGCTAGATTTGAACCCTTAATCTTGAAGGTATGTAACAAACTAATACTTCCAAGCTATAGGAGCTTGTTTGAATCCATACAATGCTTTATTAATTCTGCAAACCTAAGAGGCATGATTAGGCTTTTCAAGAACTTGAGGCTGTGACATGTATACCTCTTCACTTATCCAACCATTAAGAAATGATTCTTTTACACAAAATTTGAGGAGTCTCCAATTTCTTGGAGTAGCTAGGCTTATCAATTTTCTGATTGTAGTCAACTTTGCAACTCGTGAGAATGTTCCCTTATAGTCTATACCATGATTTTGTGAACATCCTTTGGAAACTAATCTTGTCTTGTACCTATAAATTGATCCATCTAAGTTTCTTTTAACTTTCTATACCCATCTACAATGAATTACCTTCTGATAAGATGACATTTGGAACCAAATCCCAAGTGTCCATCTCCCTTAATGCATCTATTTCTTCTTTCATGGCCTTTTCCCAAATAGGGTTTCCCTTTGACTCCTTATAGGTTGAGGGTTCTTTTGAAATTGATTTTTTTTCTAGGTAGATTGAATGCTTTCTAAAAAATGTCAAATCATATCCATACCTTTGTGGTTGTTTCTTCTCCCTTGTTAGTCTTTTAGGAGCTTGTTTAGAGCATTGTCTACACTCCTACATCTTTGCTTTGCCTCTTGACATCCATAGTTTTTAATCCTTTTCCCTTTCATCTTGTCATAATCTATATCACTTCTTGGATCATGGACTTGTGTATCGTGCTTGCTTCCTAATTGATGAGAATCAGAATCATGATTATATGGTAGATTTACATTTTGCTTCTCTTCATCATACAAAGACTTGTGTTCTTCAAACACAACATCCTTTATTGTAGTGAATTTCATGGTTGAAGTATTATAGAACCTTTAACCCATCTGAATTGCCCTTTCATCCAGCTTACCTCTTATTTGTGATGGTACATGAATATAAGCTAAAGAGCCAAACTCCTCGTAATGTCCAAGACTAGGTTTTCTTCTATGTCATGCTTCATAAGGAGTCATACCTTGAAGAGATTTGGATGGTAGTCTATTGACAAGGTACACACGAGTTGAAATAGCTTCTAGTCATAGATAATGTGGCAACCTCTTTTCTTCAAGCATTATTCTGGATGATCCAACCAATGTCTTATTTCTCCTCTGTGCAATTCCATTAAGTTGACAAGAATACATAGTAGTCACTTGGCTTTTCATACCTTTATCCTGCAAGAACTCATCAAAGTCTTTGGAAAGGTAATATCGCCCTCCATCAGATATAAGCTTCTTGAGTGATCTACCAGCATGATTTTCCACATGTGCTAGATACTTTTTGAAGCAGTCAAACACTTCATCCTTACTTTTGATAAAGTAAAAAATAGTACATCTACTATGGTCATCAATAGATGAGACATAATACCTTATCCTACCATTGAAATTTTGTGACTTGGCCCCCATACATCTATATGTACTAAGTCTGATAAGTTGTTGTGCATGTAGTCTTTATGGTTGAATGGTTGTCTTTGTGCCTTGCCAATCTAACACACATCACATTCATTGATCATGTGTTACTTTGATATGTTTTGCTATCCAAGAACACTTTGATCCCTTCATATGTCTTTTAAGGTTCTTTCATTCACATGAGCAAGTCTATTATGCCACACTTCAAGCTCACTTAGGGTTTGAGACCCAAAAGTGAATTGAGTTATGTTCTTGGTTTCTCCTTCTTTAAAATTAAAGAGGCTACCATGCTTCTCAGTTATGGATATCTTCTTCAAGCCTTGACATGGATCTTCCACAAAAGCTCCATGTTCGGTGAATCTAACTTGCAAACCTTTTTCAACTATTTGGCCTACACTTATTAGCTTTCCATTGTACACTTTGAGATTACCAATCTTCTTCACATTGTGCTTAGTATCATAGATTTTTATATTTCATGTCTATGCTTTTGAATTTCCAAGTCAGATAGAACAAATGATCATCCTTTGCAGCTTAGATTCCTTATAGGGAATGAGTCCTTATGTGGTTGATCTTCTGAGTAACTATTGGACTCCCTTCTATTATGGCCTCTATTGTTACTATTAAAGATGTATCCACCTCTCCCTTTATTGTTTCCATATCCATCTCTTCCACTTCCTCTCTGGGTCTTCCTATTGAACCAGCAATTCTGACTGGTGTGGTTGGTCTTATCATAGATGGCACAAGGTTGAACATTCTGAACTTTTTTTGTCATGCTTTGGTCCTTTCTACTAGAACATCAAGCTTACACTATGCTTGAGGGGGATTTGATCTACATCAAAAACTATGGCTCGAATTATGTCGAATGAATATCTATTGGGACTTATTTTTCTTATGCTCACTGATCATATTTCTTTAAAAATATAAATTTTAGTGGTTGCGTTGCATTCAATCAAGCAATCGATCACCTAAAAGTAGATCAAACTAGATCTTCACTTTTCTTGGATTGTAGGAAAGTGAATTGACTCCCTCCATCAACCATTCCCAACTTCATATGAATTCAAAATCCACTTTTATAAGTCGTGGATACCTTCTAGAGTCTATATAAAGACTTCAAAACATGTTTACAATACATGGAAGCAATATACATACACTCTTGACCATCATTGTCTTGGTCCATTTGTCTGCATCATCTTCTTCACCAATAGTAATCTTGGAGAGGTTGCTGCTCTCTCTACAATGCTCCAAATTGGATGGGAGATGGGTCAGGGAAACGATATTACGGTCTAGTTTATGCTTGTAAATTTCCATAGCTTTTGGTTTAGTAAATTAGGAGAAATCTTAGTTTTTCTAGCTCGGGGTCAATCTCTACGTATTCTTGAAAAATAGAAAGTACCACCGTTGAGTGTTTGATTCATTCCTATAGCATATTTTGCTTATTCCTTATACTTTTGTGCATTATATACATTAAATCTTATGTTTATCACTCCCATAAAATAATTTTATCTCATTGTAATCACGTTGGTTGCTATGAGCATTTGAAGTTCATTGTCTCTTATTCCATAGATATTAAGTTTATTGAGATAGTCGATATGCGAACCTATATGTTTCACATCAACTATTTTTCCTTCACACTCCAAAGTACGTAGTGCTTTTTATTGCACCTATAAGGTCTATTTGAGTCTCCATAAGCTCAAAGGCTGTTCTTGTGCCGGTTGGCTAGACTAAACTTCATCCCTTTGAAACTCACTTTTATACCTCCTACAAGCTTCTCCAAGATCTTTCACTTTCTTCTTCCCTCTCCACTTGCTCTTTCCTACAACGTTGGCTTGGAAACTCTCTTCTTCATCTTCTTCCTTCTTCTTGACTTTCAACTTCTTGTCCATTTTATTTGCATATAGAGCACTAGTCAAATTACCATAATAGGAGTTGCCTTCATTTATGCTATTGTTGGCCTCTTGATTGAATATTTGTCAAAGAAAGAAATTGATGTCTAGAGTTTTCACATCCATGATGAGACTAGAAGCTATGGTGAAAGATTACCATTGCATATCACTTCTAATCCAATTGAGAATTTTCCTCATGATGACCTCTTCTTCAAATAGCTCTCCCATGGTGGCTCACTCATCTGCAACCTCTTTGACCTTGGTAACAAATTCTGTGATAGCTTGTTTAGGTGTCTTCTCCATTTGGTTGAACTTGTTCCAAAGATGATTCTTTCTTGCTTTGATACTAGCAAAAAAGAAAGTATGCAATACATCCCAAGTCCCTTGAGATGTCTTGCATCCTCTAATATGTGGTAATAGAAAGTCAGAGATAGATTTTAGTATGTATGAACTTGGTTGAGCATCCCTTGCATACCAAAGAGTGAGCTTATTTGTCTCCTCTTGTGTAGGTCCTCCTTTGGATCTAAGAATAGGTATAACCTCATCACTCACTACAATTCCATAAAGATTTCTACCTTGCTACTATGTTTCCATTCTCATTTTCCAAGCCGCATAGCGATGTGGATCAAACTTCTCAATCATTTAGGGAAAGTTGTCACCCATCTTGATCTAGCTCTAATACCACTGAAAAAACTTGGAGAAGCTTGTAGGAGGTACAAAAGTGAATTGAAAAGTGATGAAGTTTAGTCTACCCAACTGACACAAGACTGGTGAGCAAAGTTCCCTCTTCATATGGTATCTAAGTCTTGAAATATTTGGCTTCTTACAAAGCTTACATAGTATAGTAATGTTGGTTCGAAGCTCAAGTATCGAAACTACATATTCTAAGAGCACTCAAGTCTAGAATGAAAAGTAATCTATGTGTGCATGTTTAATGAAAGCAATGAGTAGCATGTCTTGGATGCATTGGTTCTCATAGTAGAAGCAAGTAATTCAAGTGGGATAACTTCCTCTAGGACATCCTAGACCAAAACCACTTGAATTTGTTCCATAGGAATGCATAGAGCCTCTGATTTGAGTGAACAAAGCTATATGTGATATACCTCTAGGGTCATTCATACTTCAAGCTCCATAGGGAAGGTGTACATTCTCCAATAGGAAAACGTTTTCACAAGGGTAGTAATCTTCTTTGAAACTTCCTTTAGCCCTTCTCCAGGACACTTTTCATGCAAAATGCACCCTTCGGTAGTGCATATCACTACCGATCTTGCTCAACCTAGAGGTTCTCCAAATCAATGTTGATAAGGATTTTGCACCATTGAAACATATAGAAAAAAGGTTTAAGTTCTCCACGTTGTACATGGACATCATGAGGAAACATGGCGTTTGACACATGGATCTATGGTTTGATCGAAGCATCTATCTACCTTGTATATTACACTTATCTGGATTAAAAATGTTAACTTGTAAAAAACTTATAAGGTTTTCTATAGATGGTTGGATTACTTATTTTGTCCTCGGTCACATAAACTAAGATCAGTGTTTTAGTCTTGTTGTTGGTCAGAGAAAAAAAAACTACAAATATACAACAATCCAAGGGGTACGAAAAATTCTTGAAAACATTTGTGCATGAAAATTGACAAAATTATCCGAGAAACTTAGAATAAAAAAGATCACCATGCATAAGAAAAGAGAATAGAAATTCAAATGAGACAAAAGGTATATCAAAACTACTAATTTCAATTGGATGTGTAGATTAAGTTTCGAATTACTTAATTTTTAAGAAAAGCATGATAAAGAAGGATATTGACATGGAAGGACACTCCCTAAATAAACGGGCTGTATCAGAAAAGGAACTTAATGAAATGAATGTGGTTCATTTCTGATAGAAGGATGCAATGTTTCCAAAAGCATACATCATGAAAATGTCGACTACACAACATGTAAACTCTCTCGGTCCGAAAGATGAATGAACTAGGAGAACACTGGACCTCTTAGACACCAATTTATTTCAAGTGTACTTTGCTTATACAGAAAAGTGCAAATTTGTGGGTTATTCCTCAGGGAACAGAGTACACATGAGCTTTAACACCATAGATAGGAACCCAAACTCATAAGATTGTTGCGCAGATTCAATCGAAACTTCAAGATGGTCATGAATAAGTGGTATAGGATGAAAGAAATCATGGACTTAAGTGGCTGAAGAACATACGTACCACAAAATATGAGCAATGGAACCAAAAGAGTCAAACTAATGAACGTCGAGAAAAGAAACAAAAAAAGGAGGAAAAGGGGGATTCCAGCACATATATGGATCTGAATACTGAATAGGAGGGTGGACAGAAAGGAACTACTTATGGACCATGTATTGCTTCCAAACAATTTATAATATTGTCATTATATAGCTGCTAGATAGAAGGAAAGGTCTGTTTCCAAGTTATTTCATAGTCTAATAGCATAAGTCATAGAATGGCGAACGTAAAGAACACATATATCACTTTGATCTGAAGAATGTATTTTGAGACTACCGTCACTTTGCTATCAACTATAAGAAAGCATTAAATGCACTCGATGAGTTATAGCGATTCTAATAACTTGGGCACAAGATGCCCGAAAGAACATTCCTTGGAGTATTATTATAGGTACTAAAGAAATAATTGCCAAGATTAGAAATAAGTTCGAGATCTCACATCTTGGACTTCTCAAAGACTTCTTGGTGTGTGCGACTCTCACGACATATGAACCAAATATGTTTAGACTTGAAGTATGTAGTTGATTTGATACTACAGTTCTTTCATAGATCCAATCATGAGCACTTGATTGTAGGAAAAAATCTGGTAAGATACATAAAAATGCATACCGACGAAGCGTTTTTTTAAGATTAGGGTGTAAACGAACATCCACATAAATATTATTATTAGAAGAACAATGACTCTAATATCGAAGGACTGAAAGATTTTGAATGGAAAGTGGAGTGCGCTACCTCTACAATCCAACTCTTCGAGTCCAGTACAGTGTGACAAATCCAACTCTTTCAGTCGCACGGAGCTGGCGTCGAGGTCCACTCTCTCCAACGCATCGCAGCCCCTCGCATATAGCTCGGATATATTTGGTAGGGAGGCCTGCATAAACATCACTTTTCATCAACAAATGTCGATCCAAAAACCAGTGACAGAGAGCGAGACAGCCGCACCACCGAAACTTTCAGCACACCTTCAGACTCTTGAGACTACGGCAACAGACCAAATTCAGTTTCCGGAGAGTCGTCGGAAGGAAGCGAAGACTGGTGAGAGAATCGCAGAAAATCAGATTGAGCTGTTCCAACGAGAGAAGACCTGCGGAAACTAATATCTGAATCCAAAAGTCCGCAACCTTTAAGTTCGATGTTGTCTTTCAGTTAGGAGTGAATGTCATTATATGCACTTTTTCATTGGAAATCTCAATACAAATGTTTAATATGACGACACAGTATACACATATACATGTATTTGTCCTTACTTTATATTTTTCTTGATTGTTCATATCATTAAGATATGTCGTGGGTATTTGTATATTTTGTTGTATATCTAAATGTTTTCTTGTTATATTTTGATATTGTACTTGTGTATCTAATTACACGAATGAAAACATATAAAACAAAAGTTTTTTCAATTGAAATTTAAACCATATCCGATAGAGGAATATAACCAAAAGAAAAAACCCTTCATGTTGGCATCAATGCTACAAAGGAAGTGGCAACATAGAAAAATGTATGTGTATGTAGCACATTATATTGAGAACCTTAGAGAATTATTGTATGCAATTAGGAAGATGGATCATAAGCACTAAAAAAATAAAAGAACTCATGTGAATTAAGCATGACTCACAAGGATATGGACAATGCTACTTTAAAAACTCCATGTTATGCTTTGTGTACTTCACTAATGGCATTAATTTGCAATGTCTCTATCCTTGTACTTAGATGAAATGGCATCCTTCAAAGAGGTCTCTCATTGGCCTTTGTTCATCCTAAACTCGTTTATACGATTGTAACATGGTTTGTGCATCTGTGTTGTGATGGCACCTAATCATCATAAAAAATCAATGTCTTGCTCCCGCCTAGCTATATATATATATATATACACACACGCACACACACACACACACACACACACATATATATATATATATACATATATATATATATATATATATATATATATATATATATATATATATATATATATATATATATATATATATATATATATATATATATATATATATATATATATATATATATATAGATAGATAGATAGATAGATAGAAAGATAGATACTTTTACATTTATCTTGAGTTAAACTCAAGATATTTACAAGAGGTGTTTCACAAATGTGTACGTCCAAGCTCAAGATATGAGTAAACCTTTGATCCTTTGGTCAAGCATCAAGGCTTGCCAAATGTACCAACAGCCCCCCCTCAAGCCTAAGATGCTTGAGTCTTCAATCCATAGCTATCTCTTGCATTCCAATCATTGATTTGAATCTATTGATTTTGCTTCCATCAAGTGCTTTTGTCATCATATCTTCAGATTGCATCTGAGTAGACACATAAGACAATAATATTTCCTTGCTTGCTATTTTTTCTCTCACAAAGTGATTATGAACTTCTATATGTTTAGTCCTAGCATGAAAGATAGGATTAGTAGCTAAATGCAAAGAACTCATGTTATCTCCAAATATGTATGGAGTGCCAAAATCCAACCCTAAATCTGCATATAGGGACTTGATCAACATTGCTATCTGAGTTGCATTTGTCAACCCTCTGTATTCAGCTTTAGTTGAAGAGAGTGCTACTATGGGTTGTTTCTTGGAAGACCAAGAAATGAGCTTTGTAACTGCAAAGGATAAATATCCAGATGTACTTCTTCTATCATTTTTTTGATCCTGCCCAATCTGCATCAGTGAATAACTTTACACTCAAATTAGAAGTATAAGGATAATACAACCCTTCATTCATAGTTCTCTTTACATATTTCAATTTCCTCTTTGCTGCATCCATTTGAGGCTTTCTAGGAGTGTGCATAAATTGGCTAAGCACGCTTACACCATAGCATATACCCTTCCAACTAAGCTTTGGTAGCTTGTAATGTCTTCAATGGGTTCCCCTTCATGAGCACTTAACTTGTGATTGACCTCCATGGGAGTACTTGCAATCTTAGCATCCTGCATCTTGAACATTGCAATTACATCTTTAACATACTTCCTTTGAGTAAGGAAGATCTCTTTATCTATATAGACAACTTCTAATCCAAGAAAATAAGTGAGCAATCCTAGATAACTTATCTAATTCTTCCTTCATTTGGGCTTTCATCTTCCTGATTCCATTTGCATCATTACCTATGAGGGTAATATCATCTACATACACACATAGATATATAACTTCAGAGTTACTTTTCTTGGTGAAGAGTGAAGAATCAGCTTTGCTCATGTTGAATCCTTTGTCCTACAAAAATATAACCAATCTATGATTCCAAGCTCTAGGAACTTGTTTGAGACCACAGTTAGCTTTCTTGATTTTGCACACATACTTCGGATGTACATCATCAACAAATCCAAGAGGTTGTTCCATGTATACCTCCTCTAAAATCCAACCATTAAAATAGGCATGTTTTACATCTAATTGATAGATGTTCCAATTCCTTGACGCAGCCATGCTTAAGAGAACTCTAATTGTTAGCATGGTTGCCACAGGAGAGAAGGTCTCCTCACACTCAATCCCTTGGGTCTGAGCAAACCCTTTAGCAACAAGTCTTGCTTTTTACCTGTTTATCGATCCATCAGAATTCTTTTTTACATCATAGATCCATCTAGATCCAATAATCTTCATGGATTGGTTCTTGGAAACTAGGTCCCAAGTCTGATTTTCTTGAAGTGCTTGTATCTCTTCCTCCATTTCTTCCTTCCATTCAAATTTCTTATTTGCTTCTTCAAAGGTTGATGATTCTTCTGAATTGATATCCTGAACAATATATATTGAGTGTTTACTAACTAAAGAGGTGTCATATCCATACCTTTCTGGCTTCTTCTTCTCCCTAGTTGATCTCCGTATTGTTTGTTGAGAGGATTTTGCAATATCCCTGAAGTCTTGCATCTTCTCTTTGCCTTTGTTGCTCCGTACTTTGAAGTTCCTCCTTCGTGTTCTGTGATCATCATTAGAATCACTTGAATCTTCACATTGTTGATTAGTTGCCTTCTGAATTGTAAGAAAGTGTTCTTCTAGGTGATAAGGTAGTTTGACCTTTCTGCAATCATCTTCAAACCACGAGTTTTTTTCATAAAAAACAAAACAACATCTCTGCTAACAATAAAACCTTTAGTACTTGGATTATACAACATGTACCCTTTTTTATTAAGATCATAACCTATGAACACACATTTCTTTGCCTTGGGATCCATTTTACCTCTGATTTGTGATGGAACATGTGCATATGCTATGCACCCAAACATTTTGCAATGATCTAGGCTAGACCTTCTTCCATTGCAAGCTTCATATGGTGTCATCCCATCCAATGATTTAGATGGGAGTATGTTGATAAGATAGCTGATTGTGGATACAGCCTCTGCCCATAGGTAGTTGGGCAATTTATTCTCATTGATCATGGACCTTGCTGCCTCCACAATGGTCCTATTCCTCCTTTTTGCTACTCCATTTTGCTCTGGAGTATATCTGGTGGTGATTTCTCTTTTGATGCCTCTATCTTGGAGATATGCATCAAACTCATGGGAGAAGTATTCTCCCCCTCCATCTGACCTTTAGCCTCTTTAATGTTTTCCCTATCTGATTTTCAACAAGAGCCAGATAGTTTTTGAAACAATTGAATACTTCATCTTGGTGCTTCATAAATTAAAGTATGGTCCATCTACTACAATCATCAATGAATGATACATAATACCTTGATCCTGAAATTGAAGGGTCTTTGCTAGGTCCCAAAACATCTGTGTGGACTAGCTCCAATAGATCACCATGAATGTAACCTTTCTTCATAAATGGTTGTCTATGAGACTTCCCAAATTGATACGAGCTGCATTTGTATATCATATGTTGCTTGGATATATTTGGCAATCGAATCACACTCTGATCCCTGCAAATTTTCTTTAAACCTCTTTGTCCTATGTGAGCTAATCTTTTGTGCAACATTTCTAATTATGATGGGGTTTGTCCTCCAAAATTGAAAAGTGCTATAATCTTGCACTTCAAATGTAAAGAGTCTACCTATTTTTTCTCCTTTGGCTATCTTCTTGAGTCCTTGTTGAGGATCTTCAACAAATGCTCCATTTCTTGTAAACCTTACCTGCAAGCCTTTTTCTACAATTTTTCCAACACTAATCAAATTCTTGGTTATGGTGGGGTACATACAATACCTTACTGAGTAGATTCATGTTTCCATATTAAGTTTTCACATTTCCAATCTTTTCAATTGAGTGCCTTGTATCATCTCCTGTGTGAACCTCATGCTTGTTCCTTGGATCCTCTAGGTCAGATAGTAATGCCACATTTCCTGCTACATGAATTGAACAACCAGAACCTATATAAAACACATGTTCATCTGCTTTACCTTGCCTCATGGTCATGTTTATTAACAAGAGTGAGTCTTTTTGTGCCTTCTCTTCAGTATAATTGTTTTAGTCTCTCCTTCCTCTATAGCCTCCATGGTTATTGTAGTTGTTGTAGTTGTTGTTATAGTTGTTGAAGTTTTTTGATCTTTGTTTTCCATAGCTTCCTCTATTGAAGCCTCTTGCTCTCTAATTTCTTGGGCTCCTGAAACAATTCTCAGTTGTGTGGTTAGTCAATCCACATATGTCACATGGAGAGGTGCTTTAAAGCTCACCCTACCTTGTATTCCTCCTTTGCTCTTCCTCTTGGACCTCTACCTCTTCTTGCAAAGTTAGCTTGGGAGCTACTAGCTTCATCATCAGATTTCTTGCCTTTACCTTTACCATCCTTACTCTTGTTCTTATTAGTGTATAGGGCAGAGGATTGATTACCTTTTGAGTTGTCATTGTTCTTCACAAGCTTGGCTTCATGAGTAAACAATTGTCCCATTAGACTAGTGAAGTGAGGTACCTACATGTCCATGTATAGATCCATTGCGGAAGTGAATGCTTCCCACTTGTCATCTGCTTTGATTCCATTCATCACTTGTCTCACAATTTGCTCTTCATCAATGAATTCTCCAATGCTTCCAAGTTGATCAGCTAAGTCCTTCATTTTAGTGACATAATCAGTCACATTCTGTTTGGGCATCTTCTTGAATGTTGTGAAATCCATCCATAGTTGATTCTTCCTTGCTCTAGTGCTTGAAGAAAAAAATCATTCAAGTGCATTCCATGTTTCTTGTGATGTCTTACAATTTCTAATATGTGGGAGTAAGAAATTAGAAACTGAGTTGAGAAGGTATTGTTGGTGTAAATCACAAGCCTACATTTGGCTTGGAAGTTATCATGAAGACTCTATATACATGAAGAACCATAGGAACATATGCTAGTGGTTAATTACCACTTTACCTCATTGTAAAAGTCAATTTGACTTGGAATCTTTTTTAATCACCTACCTAAGTGATTCGTGGAAAAACGTAGCTCACTTGATTGAGAGAATATCTCCAAACCTTTAGGAGCTTGATCATAGGGAGCCAAGAATTTGAATTTGAATTCAAATTCTTACACATTTTATATAAAAGGTGAACTTGAAAAGTCGTGAAAAACGAGAGATCACTCCCGAGCTTCATTCTACTGTCATTGAGTGTGTGTGAGGACTAAATCATAGCCTACACCTCTCTACACCATTAGGCAATGCTTGTCATGCCAATGGGATTGTACACAAGCATTAATTTATAGATACATTTACATTATTAATCTCTGTGTTCACTGCTTGTCTACTCCAAAGTCTGTCAACTTGTCAAGGGCATACCTCAGTCAATACTCCACCAAATTCAGTTATGCAAAGCTTGTTGGATTCAGCACCAAGTCATCTACATGCTGACAAAGTTTGAAGTGATTTCATTCAGCCAATTCAGAGAAATTGTCGTCGAGGTGCTCACTGGTCTATCTCTACTACAGTCCTAAAAAGTCGGGGGTATACCAAATCTTGCTAAATTAATTTCTCTTAGCATAGTTCATTATTTTACATCATTACACTCGCAAATGGTAGCTTACTAAGCTAATGGAATACCCCTAGAAGGAAGTTTATCAATTGCTACTGTGCTGGTCACACTGAGCAAAACATTTAGCAGGTATCTAGACAAAAATAGAAGGTTTTCTTGAGTTTGTGACTTCCAAAGTTATCTGTTTTGATTCAATCATTACA